>ML428783.1:0-55485 GCA_005239525.1 Nicotiana knightiana | reverse complement strand
TCTCGGAATCGGGTAAAATTTATATTTCCCGAACACCCATTCGCTCATGAACCCACTCGAAAAAGAATCAACAAAATCCGACGTCTAAATCTCCCTAAATCCTCAGATTTCTACTTGGGAAGATTTCATCCCATTTCCATGGTTTTTCATCTAATTTCATTGATTAGATTGAGGAAAATGATAGAGATTATCGATAGATAAAAGGATTAAGGTTAGAAAATGTTACCTATGATCCTCCTTTTCAAATCCCACTGAAAATAGCCAAGTTCCAAGCTAACAATCTATTTTGGAATTATGAAATTCAAACCCTCGAATTTTTGGTATAAACTGCCCAGACAGTTCGCACCTGCGACACAGGGATCGCACTTGCGGTGCCGCACCTGCGGTGCCGCACCTGGGTAAACTCAATCGCAGGTGCGGAAGTTCATTAAGTGGCCTTGGGTCGCATCTACGGCACCCCTTTCGCACTTGCATGCCCGCACCTGCGGAAATGCCATCGCAGGTGCGAAACACCACAACCAGAATGGTTCAGCTGTTCCTCAACTTCTCAAACTCACCCGTTGGGCATCCGAAACAACCCCGAGGCCCCCGGGACCTCAACCAAACCTACCAACTGACACTAGTACCTTGTTCAAATTTGGTCGAGCCTTAAAAACACATCTCATAACATCAAAATCATCAATTATGCATAGTTTCAAGCCTAAGAACTTAGGAAATTTCTAGAATTCACATCCAATGCCGAAACACGTCTAAACTCATCTGAGTGACCTCAAATTTTACGTATAGGTCATAAATGACATTACGGACATGCTGTCGCTTTCAGAATTCCATTCCGAGTCCGATATCAAAATTTCACCTATTGGCTGAAATCGCCGAAATTCTAACTTTCGCCAATTCAAGCCTAAATCCATAACCGGCCTCGGAAACACATTCTGAACACGCTCCTAACCCCAAAATCACCAACGGAGCTAACAGAGTCGACGGAATTCCATTTCGGATCCGTCTTCACACAGATCTAGCTACAACCAGATTTCCAAAGCTAAATTCCACATTTATGGACTATGTGTCCAAAATCAACCCGGATTTCATCACTCAACTCTTCGAAAAGTTCCAATAACATAAATAGACATGGGAGAAGCAGTAAATAGGGGATCGGGGCACAAATTCTTAAAATGACCGACCGGATCGTTACATCGTCCCCCTCTTAAGAAAATTGTTCGTCCTCGAACGAGCATAGAAACATACCTGAAGCTGGGAAAAGATGAGGGTACTAACTCCGCATATCCTGCTCGGTCTCCTAAGTAGCTTCCTCGACTGGCTGACCCCTCCACTGAACCTTTACTGATGCAATATCCTTTGGCCTGAGCTTTCTGACCTGCCTGTCCAATATAGCCACAGGCTCCTCAACATATGATAGATCCTTGTCTAATTGGACTGAGCTGAAATACAAGACATGAGTCAGGTCACCGTGATACTTTCAGAACATGGAGACGTGGAACACCAGATGAACCCCTGCTACGCTGGGAGGCAGGGCTAGCTCATAAGCAACCTCCCCAACACGTCGCAACACCTCAAAAGGGACAATAAATCTCGGACTCAGCTTGCCTTTCTTCCCGAACCTCATGACGCCCTTCATAGGCGATACCCGAAGCAAAACCCGATCACCAACCATAAATGCCAAGTCACGAACCTTCCGGTCCGTATAGCTCTTCTGCCTGGACTGAGCTGAGAGAAGTCTCTCCTGAATCACCTTCACCTTGTCCAGGGCATCCTGAACCAAGTCTGTACCCAACAATCGGGCCTCGCCCGGCTCAGACCATCCCACGGGAGACCTGCACCGCCTACCATAGAAAGACTCATACGGCGCCATCTGAATGCTGGACTGGTAGCTGTTGTTATAAGAAAACTCTGCAAGAGGCAAGTATCGATCCCATGAACCTCCAAAATCCATCACACAAGCACGGAGCATATCCTCTAGAATCTGAATCATGCGCTCGGACTGCCCATCTGTCTGAGGGTGAAAAGTTGTGCTCAACTCTACCCTGGTGCCTAACTCCTGCTGAACGGATCTCCAGAACCGTGAAGTGAACTGTGTACCTATGTCTGAAATGATAGATACTGGAATACCGTGGAGGCGAAAAATCTCTCTGATATAAATCTCAACCGACCTCTTCGATGAGTATGTAGTCAGTACTGGAAGGAAATAAGCTGATTTGGTCAGCTGATCCACAATCACCCAAATAGCATCATGCTTCCTCAAAGTCCGAGGAAGTCCAACCACAAAGTCCATGGTGATCCACTCCCACTTCCACTCTGGAAGCTCAATCTACTGAAGTAACCCTCCCGGTCTCTGATGCTCACATTTGACTTGTTGACAATTGAGACACTTGGCTACAAATTCCACTATATCCTTCTTCATTCTTCGCCACCAATAGTGCTGTCTCAGATCCTAGTACATCTTCGCAGTACTCGGATGGATGGAATACCGCGAACTATGGGCCTCCTCAAGAATAACCTCCCGAAGCCCATCCACGTTGGGCACACAGATATGACCCTACATCATCATCACCCCGTCATCTCCTATAGTCACATCCCTGGCATCACCCCACCGGACTCTATCCTGAAGAACCAACCGGTGGGGATCATCATACTGGCGCTCTCTGATACAGTCATGAAGGGAAGATCGAGCAACCACACAAGATAATACCCGGCAAGGCTCAGAAAGATCAATCTCACGAACTGACTGGCTAAGGACTGAACATCTAAGGCTAGAGGCCTCTCAGCTGCATGAAGGTATGCCAAACTCCCCAAACTCTCTGCCCGTCGACCCACCACATTGGCCTTCCCTGGGTGGTATAATATAGTGATGTCATAGTCCTTTAGCAACTCCAACCACGTACGCTGGCGCAAATTTAGATCTTTCTGCCTGAATATGTGCTGCAAACTCCGGTGATCCGTGAATATCTCACAGGGAACACCATATTAATAATGACGCCATATCTTCAGGGTGTGAACAATTGCTTCCAACTCAAGGTCATGAACATGGTAGTTTTTTTCATGGACCTTCAACTTCTGGACGCGTAGGAAATCACCCTACCGTCCTGCATCAACACCGCTCCCAAGCCAATCCTCGAAGCATCACAATAAACTGTATAGGACCCGGAACCGGTAGGCAAAACCAACACAAGAGCTATAGTCAGGGCTGTCTTGAGCTTCTAAAATCTCTCCTCACACTCCTCAGTCCATATAAAAGATGCACCCTTCTGGGTCAGTCTGGTCATAGGCGTTGAAATGATGAAAATCCCTCCACAAAACGGCGAGATTACCCAGCCAAAACGAGGAAACTTTGGATCTCAGTAGCTGAGGACGATCTGGGCCAACTCTGTACTGCCTCCAACTTCTTCGGATCTACCTTGATTCCATCCGAAGACACCACGTGACCTAGGAATGCCACAGAATCAAGCCAAAATTCACACTTAGAAAACTTGGCATACAACTTCTTCTCCCTCAATGCCTGAAGCACGGTCCTCAAGTGCTGCTCATAGTCCTCTTGTGACCAAAAATCTACCAGAATGTCATAAATGAACACAAGTATCAAGATAAGGCCGAAATATGCTGTACATCAGGTGCATGAAGACTGCTGGGGCATTGGTCAGCCCAAATGACATAACAAGGAACTCATAGTGGCCATGTCTGGTCCTGAAGGTAGTCTTCGGGATATCCGGTTCCCAAATATTCAACTGATGATAACTAGAATGTAGATCAATCTTGGAGAACACCCTAGCACCCTATAACTGGTCAAATAGATCACTAATGCGAGGCAATGGGTACCTGTTCTTCACTGTCACCTTATTCAGCTGCCAGTAGTCAATACACATACGCATCGAGCCATCCTTTTTCTGCACAAATAATACTAGAGCTCCCTAAGGTGATACACTAGGCCTGATGAATCCCTTCTCTAGCATCTCCTGTAACTGCTCCTTCAACTCCTTCAACTCAGGAGGAGCCATGCAATAAGGAGGAATGGAAATGGGCTGAGTGCCCGACAACAAGTCAATGCCGAAATCAATGTCTCTATCGGGTGGCATACCCGGAAGATCAATTGGAAATACATCAGAATAGTCCCTGACAACTGGAACTGACTCAACTGTAGGGGTCTCAGTACTAACATCTCTCACATAAGCCAAATATTCATCACACCCCTTTCTAACCATCCGCCGAGCCTTAAGAAAAGAAATGACTCGGCGGGGAGTATACTCCAAGGAAACTCTCCACTCTAACCTAGGAAATCCTAGCATAGCCAGCGTCACGGTCTTGGCGTACAATAAAGAATAGAATAATAGGGGGACAGTCAGTCCATACCCAATATAACATCGAAATCTACCATACTGAGTAGTAGTAAATTAGCTCTGGTCTCAAAACCACTGATAGCAATCAAACATGAACGATATACGCGGTCCATAAAAAGAGAATCTCCTACCGGAGTAGAAACATAAACGGGGAACTCAAAGAATCCCGGGCTATCCCCATATGTGTAGCAAAATAGGAAGACACATATGAATATGTAGAGCCTGGGTCAAATAATACCGATGCATCCCTATGACAAACGGGAACAATACCTGTAATGACTGAATATGAAGCAATGGACTCGGATCGGGCCAGAAGAACATAGTACATGGGCTGGCCTCCCCCTCTAGGGCGACCTCGACCTCCCCGACCTCCACCTCGAGCTGCCTGAGGTGGTGGGGTAGCAGCTGGGGCTGGAAGAATAGCTAGAGGACCTGGTGGAAGACGTGGAGCCTGATAAATCTGAGGGGGTGCACCATAATAAGTCTGAGGTGGTGTGCCCTTCCTCGTTCTGGGGCAATCTCTGATCATATGATGAGGGTCACCACACTCAAAGCAACCCCTCGGAGGACGTGGCGGCCGTTACTAACTCTGAACTGGCCTGCTGGGCTGGCTAGTGATAGCACCTCGAGCAGGAGGCACCTGAGATACTGGTGGTGCATAATAAGGCTCTTGAGATCTAGGAGAAGCTGGAGTACTGCAGGCTGCTGGGAGAGCTGAATGAACAGGGCGACTCATAAAACCCCTACCACAGCATGCTGCTGGTGCACGGGCTCCTGAAAAATGGCTACTCTCTCGAGACCTCTTGGCCTCTCTCTCCTCCCTGTCCCGGGCTAACATAGTCTCAATCCTCCGGGCAATACTCACGACCTGCTAGTAAGTAATATCGGTCTCCAGCTCTCCAGCTCTCTGGTCATGCTGGTCCGAATACTGGGGTGGATTCCCTTAATAAAGCACCGAACCCTCTCTCTGACAGTGACAACCAAAGCTGGTGTATTGGCGAGCCAAATCGCTGAAACGGAGTGCATACTCTGACACAGTCATGGCACCCTAGCGTATCTGCTCAAACTCCGCATGCCAAGCATCCCTGAAGCTATGAGGGACAAACTCAAGTAAGAACATCTCGGAAAACAGAGCCGAAGTAAGTGAAGCTGCCTCGTCCGGACTACTAAGCTCAAAAGCACGCCACCATTGATAAGCTGCTCCCCTCAGCTGGAAAGCAGTGAAAGAAGCCCCACTCTTCTCCACAATACCCGTAGTGCAGAGAATGCGATGAGACCCCTCAAGAAAACCCAGGGCATCATCCGAAGCTAGTCGTTGAACTCAGGTCGGTGGTACTTCTTGTACCTCTCAAGTCGGAGCTGCTCTGCCTCAGGAACAACTATCCTAGTCTCATGTTGAGCTTTAGATGCTGGGGGCATAGGAATATACTCTGGGACCTGCCCAATATGAACTCTCTGCTCAGGAGTACGGGCCCCGGGAGTCTGTGTCCCTCCTCCGGCCTGGGATGTAGCGGGAGTAGACCCGCCTGAGAGAGAGTACTGAAGGCACTCAAGAACTGGGCCAATGTCTCCTGGAGGTCTGGAGTAACAGTAGGGAACTCCTGTGCCCCTCCAACTGTAGCTGCTGGGGGCTCCTCTGCCTCTGCTCTAATCGGTGCTCGGGCTGCACCGCGTGCTCATCCCCTGCCCCTGCCCCTGCCTCTGGTGGCTCTGACTGGGGGCTTGGGTGCCTGGTCATCAGTACATCTGGTACGGGTACGAACTATCTGCAAGAAAGAATAGAATAGAGTTTAAGAATTTGATGACAACAACTAGCACGATAAGGAATTCCAAAGAATTTGATTATTCTTAACAATTACAAAGCCTCTCGAAGATAGATACGCACGTCTCCACACCGATCCCCGAGACTCTAATAAACCGGCTTGTGACTCCTATGAACCTAGACACTCTGATACCAACTTGTCACGACCCAATTTACCATCCGAAAGGTATCGTGAAGGCACCTAGTCTCTATGACTACGTAAGCCTAAGATATTGCGAAAATGACAAAAATCAATAAAATAAGGACAAAAAAGAACTCTGCTCAGCATATACATTTTTACTTTCCAAAACCCGGAATGTCACCATAGTCACAAGTTCTGCACTAAATGTAGCTCTATACAATGAAACAGTGGAAAAATATACAGTCTTCTATGCCTATACTAGAGTAGAAGGGGACTCGTGAGATTCTGCGGACGCGGCAGAATAACCTCACAGTCTCCTGGCTGCTTCTAGAATGACTCCTAGCCACGATACTGGGTGCTCGTACCTGGATCTGCACATGGGGAAAAATTGCGTGGGAAAGGGCGTGAGTACTCCACATTCGGTACTCCATAAGTGCCAAGCCTAACCCCAGTCAAGTAGTGACGAGGTCAGGTTGAGGTCCTACTGAGTTTGTAAAACAAGTTAATATACAATTTAAAACAGTAAAATATAAATAAGCAATGATAAATAGTATTAACGAAAACGGAGAGATTTAATAGCAGAAAGAGAGCCCTCGGCTCTGCAAAGCATATATCTCAACAGTAAATGTGCAATGCAGTACACGGGGAAAGCTCCCGGATCTCCCGTAGTCCCAATTTAAATATGCTATGCAGTACAGGGGGAAAGCTCCCGGATCTTTGTCCGTAGTCCCAATTTAAATATGCATTTCAGTAAAGGGGGAAAGCTCCCGGATCTCGGTCGATAGTCCCAATTTAAATATGAAATGCAATACAGGGGGAAAGCTTCCGAATCTCGGTCCGTAGTCCCAATTTAAATATTCAAAGCAGAAATATGTCAATTATGGCTTAATTAAACAGCCCAAGAAAAACAGCAGGCAAGAATAGAGTAAAGCTACCTAAGCATGATATGACTAGTAGCAAATAAGATGAAATCAAGTCAGAACAGGTTGGCATGCTTACTCTTAAGCTATCTACTCAATTAAGATAGGAAACAGTGATATATGAATGAAAACGAGTGATTTAGTGTGAGTAAAAATAGGATTTTAGCAACAATTACCCGTGTACGCACTCGTCACCTCACGTACACGGTGTCCACATAACAAAATCAGTATAAAATACCTAAGGGAAAGTCCCCAACACAGAAATAGGCAAGCCACTTACCTTGACTACGCTAATCAACTCAATACCACGCTCTTGCCATGAGTATCTAACTCCGGGTGGCCCAAATGTATTCAAATCGATTGCATGGTGTAAATATCACTTCAAGGGAACAAAATAGCTAATTATTTATAAGCTAATACGCAAAATTAGGAAATACGCCCAAAAAGTCCCCCGGGCCCACATCTTGGAATCAGGAAAAATTTATATTTCCCGAACACCCATTCGCTCATGAACCCACTCGAACAAGAATCAACAAAATCCGACGTCTAAATCTCCCTAAATCCTCAGATTTCTACTTGGGAAGATTTCATCCCATTTCCATGGGTTTTCATCCAATTTCATTGATTAGATTGAGGACAATGATAGAGATTATTGATATATAAAGGGATTAAGGTTAGAAAACGTTACCTATGATCCTCCTATTCAAATCCCACTAAAAGTCTCCAAGTTCCGAGCTCACAATCAATTTTGGAATTATGAAATTCAAACCCTCGGATTTTTGGTATGAACTGCCTAGACATTTTGCACCTGCGACACTGGGATCGCACCTGCGGTGCCGCACCTACGGAAACCCAATCGCAGGTGCGGAAGTTCATTAAGTGGCCTTAGATTTCACCTGCGGCCCTTTCGCACCTGCATGCCCGCACCTGCGGAAATGTCATCGCAGGTGCGAGACAGCAGAACCAGAATGGTTAAGCTGTTCATCAACTTCTCAAACTCACCCGTTGGGCATCCGAAACAACCCCGAGGCCCCCGGGACCTCAACCAAACCTACCAAATAACCCTAGTACCTTGTTCAAACTTGGTCAAGCCTTAAAAACACATCTCATAACATCAAAATCATCAATTATGCATAGATTCAAGCCTAAGAACTTAGGAAACTTTTAGAATTCACATCCGATGCCGAAATACGTCTAAACTCATCTGAATGACCTCAAAATTTGCACACAGGTCATAAATGACATTACGGACATGCTGTCTCTTTCAGAATTCCATTCCGAGTTCGATATCAAAATTTCACCTATCGGCCGAAATCGCCGAATTTCTAACATTCGCCAATTCAAGCCTAAATCCACAACCGACCTCGGAAACACATTCTGAACACGCTCCTAACCCCAAAATCACCCAACAGAGTTAACGGAGTCGACAAAATTCCATTTGATCCGTCTTCTTACTGCTCTAGCTACAACCAGATTTCCAAAGCTAAATTCCACATTTATGGACTATGTGTCCAAAATCACCCCGGATTTCATCACTCAACGCTCCGACAAGTTTCAATAACATAAATAGACACGGGAGAAGTGGTGAATAGGGGATCGGGGCGCAAATTCTTAAAACGACCGACCGGGTCATTACAATGCATCACCTCACTATGCATATCACTTAACCCAATGTGGGATCTGATGTACGCGTCACCACAAAAATCAATATCAAATTGGCTTTATGGCCCAAGATCAATCATCAAGACACTCAAGTCTCCATATGCCAACATCTCACAGAAACATAATTCAGTGTACCACAAGAAATAAACCAACATACTACAATTCAGCTCAAACTTGTGTCAAGCATTAGGACACCAACAACATTTGAGATAACATATAAAAAGTTCACAGATATAGAGATATAACACGCAAATATAATATCATGACTGAATAGTATGACTACGACTAAGGCAAATAGCTCAACGTAGAAAAAATAACCCTATCATCTCTCAAACAAATAACCAAAGCTTAGACATGGCACTTAGCATGAATAATAACTCACGTAGTCATGCAAATCGAGAAAACATGATAACAAAACAAGGCATTTAATAACCTAAGATCTACGCGGATCATGAATAACCCCGCTGCACACATATACGCTTGTCACCTCACATATACATCACCCTAACACGTAACAAATATCATACACAATGAGGAAACTATCCTCAAACCACGCTTCGGCAAGATACTTACCTCATCTGGGCTAGTTTTCAACCTTGAATAGCGAAAAACCTCGTTCTAGCCCTCCAATCGTGCAAATCCAACCCAAACATCATCTAATAAAGTCAACAATGCCATAGGAAGCGATCCCAATCTATAAAGCTTCGATATTTGAAGAAATTCCCAAAAGTCAACCCCGACCCGTATGCCCAAAATATGGAACCAATACCAAAAGCCGATGACCCATAACCTGCCGGGTCCAAAAATATAAATAGTTCCCAAAATCGAGTTCAAATTGGTACTCAAATCCCCAAAATACACTATCTTAAAGTGTAGGCAAAACCCCCAAATCTTTCTTCAAAGTTCCATGTTCTTAGTGTATAAATCAAAGTTTCATGTATGTAGATATATATATATATATATATGAATTTTTGTAGCAGTGAATTTTGCTTCTGCGGTCCAAAATCCGTTTTGCAGGTCTAAGGGCCTAGGAGTGGCTTCTGCGGCCCAAAGTCCATTTTTGTGGTCCTTTTTCCGCTATTGTGGAGCACCAACATTCATAATCTTTACCAACTTTAACATGGGCATAACTCTCTCATAAGACAACGGTATTCGATAATTCTTGTTGCTACAATTCCAAGATCACAATATGGATCTAACAGTTCAATAAAAACAAAATTTAAAGATCATTTGTGTACTGTGGTACTATTTATGCATGAAGAAATAACGTCAAAACATCAAATACGAGTGCAACACAACCCAAACCCATCCGAAACTAATTAAAATCTAACAAAAACTTGCTGATAAGTCAAAAATCATCATACAAACCCGTTGAAACTTTAAAATCATGGATCCAAGCTTTTTAAGTCCACTATTTGACCATGGCCAACTCAAATTCTTAAACTTAGCTAGTATGCAACTCAAGTGTCTGAATCACTCTTAAACATTACGGATCACAACCAAACTTTGTATAAGTTCCAATAAACTAAATGAACCTATAAAAGGTCTCAAAACCCCAATAGGAGTCTAATAACACTGAAGTCATCTCTCGTTCAAACCTATAAACTCTCCATTTCTTTAAATTCCCAACGTTCGATAAAACGAGCCAAAACCTTCTAGGAATATCCAAATTCAAATCCGAACTTACACCCATGTCTAAAATCAATATACAAATCTATTGAAACCATCAAATCTAGATTTCGAGGCTGTTTACTCAAAAGTCAAAATTTGGTCAACTCTTCTAACTTAAAGCTTCTGAATTGATAATTATTCTTCCAAATGAAATTTGAACCTCTCAGAAATAAAAACCAACTATACAAACAAGTAATAATGAATATTATGAAGCTAATGAAGGGCTCAAACCCCCCCAAAAAAGTGTTGAAACTCAAAATAACTGATCGTGTTGTTACAGAAAAAGGGGAAGAGAAGGGAGGAGGATGATGGCATACCATCGGTTGAATCTAGGGTTCGGCGAGTAAAGTGTGAGAGATGATTGAGAATAGGGGAAGCGTCTGAGAGGGGAATGATGGATTAGGGTTTTGGTTAATGGCTGGGATTTGGGAATAAAATGATAAATGGGATATTTTGTGTTAGGCCCTATAACATTTCAACTAAAACTCGGGGTTTCGTGGTGACGAGGTGGGCTAATACCTTTGAGGTTGTAGAATATTTTCACGGCGAGCTTGCGATCCACGGTACAGAATTTTTGGGTTCATCAGAGCATTGGGAAATTAAAGAAAAATTATTGTAGAACAAGGCTTTTCTGCGGTCCATATGTGTCACGACCCAAATCGATGGGCCGCGACGGGCACCCGGTACCTTACTCAACCGAGTACCAACATAATGTATCTTTTCGTATCATGCCATCATAGGTAAAAGAGACGGAAAGGCTACCGTAGGATAACTAGAATAAACATGTCATACCAACTTATACATAAGACATACAGGCCTATAAGACCAAAATGACCACCCGTACACTGAACATAGGCCGACAAGGCCATACAATATTTTACGTACATGACATATGTCTACTATCCTCTAAGAGTACATAAATGTCATAAAGGTCGGGAAAGGGCCCTACCATACTAATCAATACATGTCCTAATCATACTGACCAAACAAGCAATTCCGGAGCAAATGGAGCGCAAAAACATCTTTTTGAGCTGATAACCTACTTGGAGGACTCTCGACTTGTTTATCGAGACCTGCGACCATGAAATGCAGCATCCTCGGGCAAAAGGGACGTCAATAAAAATAATGTACTGTGTATGTAAAGAATGAAAATCAGTAAATAATAGACATGAGAGAAGCATGGAGTAAAAGACTCGACATGTAAGTCTGGATAACTCTGCAAATCCTGAAATACTTATAGTGTTATGCATATGCATATGAATGTCATGTCGTGCATAGGTACATGTGTTCATAGCATCATCAACCCTCTGAGGGCATCCCATCATATCATATCGGCCACTGTGGGCAAAATCATCAACGTATACTAGCTGATCAGGTGGTGGTGCGTATATAACGCCGTAACCTTATCCCATATCCCATTTATATATAAATACATATATATACGCATATATAATGCCATCTGGTCATGGGTCAATATACATGTATAAATGAATGCAATGCATGATAAGTACGTCAATAAAATCTCTCGGAATGGCATAACACCATTATGCCATTGAGTAATATCATGAAATAAGCTTTATCAACCTAAGGATTTTTTGAGACCCATGAACAAATGATAGAATAATAGGACACATGGGGAATCAATAATATAAGCATCTCTAGCATTTCTATGAATAGAGTCATTTATGGAAGTTGTGCATTTGATCGTTTCGTTTGTATCGTATGGATCATGCCAAAAGGAAAGAAGGGATAGACTTAACATACCTGGACTGATTCTCTTGAAAATTCCTTCAGCACACGTCTTTTGCGAAGAACACATAACGGCGGATCGAAATAGGGAAAAATCCGTATGATATTCTTGAGAAAGATTGTACCTTACTCCTTTAGAATCACAAAAATCCGTTGCTGTTCCTAAATGCTAAGAAGTCTCGTATGAATTCTTGTTGAAGTAAATCACGTTAATTATCATATATGGAAGTAAATCATGCTACCTATCATATATGGAAGTAAATCACATTACGTATCATATATGTTGTTTGATGAAATCTTGCTGAAGATCATTACTTAGAGATGGGATATAAGCATCTCTATTTTGTGTGTAAAGAAGCCATTTTGTAGTAGTGGGTGTGGGCCCTACTAATTTGATGACTTAGCCACATAATCTTCTAAGTGTGCCATCTTTCTATATGGTTCAAGAGTCATTCTTTGGGATTTTCATTGGCTGCCACGTAAGTTTCAAGAGTTCATCCAAAATCTTAATTATCCATTTCTTAATTAACTTGGTAATTTTCCACTAATTCAATAATTAATAAATTATCTACATAATTAAAAATTATCTCAAATTACTTAAAATACTACTAATTTTTAGCATGCCTTATACACCTCATTATCATGGTCATGCGGTACCTTGTATGGCACTAGTGCATAAATATTAGGTAATATAGTTCGGACCGTATTTTATTCCAAAATGTAAAACTTCTGTCGCGCCCCCTTTTTCCTCGCGGAGATCAGGTTTATGACATTGGTTGGGACAACTCTTTCCTTTCGGGAAAGGGGTTTGCATATTTTTGGAGAGTCGCCACCTAACGATTTTAACGATGCGTTAGGGAACCTAAGGGGTTCAATTACAACTACGTTGCTAACCATAGATTTGGGTAAGGGATTGAAATTATCCTAAGGGGAAGGTGTTAGGCACCCCTCAAGTTCCACAAGTGTGGTTCCCGACCAAATGGTTTCGTGAATTTGTACAAATAGCAAATAACAAGTAAAGGCTCAAATAAAAAGGGATTTAAGTCTTAAGCATACAGGTGTTCAGAGAAACAGTAGGGATAATTATGAACTATCGTATACAAGTGTCCTAGGTTTATAATAATATGGATCACATCAATGCAATACCCGGTAATCACTCCTCGAAGAGGGGTTACACGTGGTATTAGCGCACCGGTCATCATATCCATATTCTACCCTTCCCACCCCGTGAAGATAATTAAAGCGTGTGTTGGCCACATATTCTATTGCGTGCTATTACCCGTCCCATCCTATCAGTCCTGGAGGAGGTTAGGACTACTATCCTAAAGGTAGGTACTAGGAAGACCCTCAGGTTTAAAGGGCTAAGATTCTAGGGCGACAAGCAAAGAACATATAGGACTGCAGTCAATGGGAAACACATAGGGGCATATAGGAAGCTCAGATTTTCCTCCGGAGATAATGCATATAACTAGCACGACTCAAACACATATAAGGGCAGTGTTGTTAATTAAGATCCTAAGACATGGTATCTAGATGAATTCAGAAGATAAACAGATAGGCAGACTTGTTTTATAACTCAAGGAAAACATGCTCTTAATCAATTTGCCTACTGATTTAAGAGAAATGCCTATTAGGGTTAAGCAGCATACACAAGAGAGACAACTTTCTAATTTTTGAAAAAATTAGTCACCTAAGGCTTGCCTAGGCGGGGGACAAAATTATTAAAGGAACTGTTGCAAATTTTTACCTAAACATGCTGTTCTAGGTTGTTCAGAACACAGAAGCATTGCCAGTTATTTTTTAGAGAAAAACTGATTGGGATGGTTATACTTTTTATACCTTAGTAATTAGACTAAATGTAGCTGAGCGATTAGGGCCCTACAACATGATATCTAATGCACAGATAGAGATGCAGAATGATGCGTATGTAGAATTCCAAAGCATGATTTCTAAATGCTCAGTAATTACAGTTTCAGAAGATGCTAGAATGATAACTTATTTTAATGTTGTTTAGCCTAGGACAAGATCTCTAAGCGTACATGGCAGTGTGGAACATGAAAGCATAAAATACCATTTATTAGCAGGATTCTCTAAGTAAAAGTGAATATGGTGAAACAGTAGGCATGAGACCTAATAAACATGATTTCTAATGCGTGAATATGAACACATGGGCCTAAACATGATCTCTATTGCACAGATAGGAAATAAAGTCTAATAGCATGATTTCTATTGCATGAATTTCAACACATGGGCCTAAACATGATCTCTATTGCGCAGATAGGAAATAAAGTCTAATAGCATGATTTCTATCCTTTAATAGATAATGAATGCGTAGCTACCCCTCCCTTTTCACTATCCATCCCCTGAGTTGTTCACAAATTATTACAGGCCAGGAATTTATGAATTACACAACCAAAGGGAAATAAGAAGTTACTTCTATAGGGAGCCTTCAATTAGGCCCAGATCTTCCAAACCTCACTGCCTTATGGTATTGCATAGCCTTTCATAGTCCGGATTGTTAGAGTTCCCTAAGGACCTCAAGGGCTCCTGACAGTGCTCACACCCAGACATAGCCAAAGAATTAAACATGTGCAGTGTGGAAGTGCCAGCCTTGTGTGTTAGAGTTCAGAGGGTACTCAAAGAGTTCCCAAAGTAGTGCTCACACGAAGGGGGATGGACTTAGACTTCTAAGAGTGTGTGTGAGAGTGCTTTTTATTTAAAAGGATTTAAGTAAGGAATAGTTTTGAGAAAGAGTGAGTAAGAAAAGAGTTTTGAAGAAGGAAATGGGAGCTTAACATCACACAAGGACCAAGGATAGTCCAACAATCACAAACAGAGGTAAGGGGATTAGGGAAAAATACAGAGCATGTAAGGGGGCATACATACAACAGGCAAATAAGCACACAGACATGCAATCAGGAACTTCTAAGGGCCTAGAGGATCAGGGGGTACAATGCTAGGTCAGATTAACACCTAAGGCCATGGTTAAACTAATGTACCAGTCATAGGCATGTAAGAAGTAGGTGTTAAGTGTACAGAAACATGCTGGTCATAAACAAATAAAGCCCAATTTAAACATGCAAAGGGGAGTTCAGGATCCTAGATACATGCTGAAAAATAAATAAGCAAGTTGGAAGCATGCTGAATCACAACAGTAAGGAAACATGTTGGTTTGAAGACTGAGATATAAATTAGAACATACCGGTGAAGTGAAGAAAGCAATAACACAAACAGGGAAGTAGGAGAATGCGCAATAGCTAGCCTTGGCTTGCAGCCGGCTAACCCAGAGTAGTAGTAATTAGCACAGAAGAGAGAGCAAAAAGTCTTTAAGTTGTGTGAGAGAGATTTTTTGAACAGATTCACTTTTTTTGTGTGTGTATGAATAGAGTATATATAGTTTTGAAAACTTGATGAAAAATAAGGAAAGAACCGGAATTAACCAGTGATTGTGGGACTGAATATCAATCAGTACCCAATTAACACAAGCATCCTTATAATCAAGGGAGTAATTCACACGGTCATTTTTTAATAAGGAAAGAACCATATATAGCTTAGAGTAATATAGGAATAATGCAAGTATAATAGGCAATTAGGAATCCCTTAATTGAAGGGGTTAAACTCAAACGGCTAGTAGGTAAAAATAATAATTAAGGAAAGTTTTTATGCTTGTAACAGTTTCACCCTTAATTCAAACATACAATTGAGGCTAGGTTTAGAAAATATCACTACAGGAAATAGCAATCAATTAAAAGTTAATCAATTATATAACAAGGTAAGAAAACAAAGTTGGAAATAAGAACATCTCATAAAAAATCAGGGATTGGAAATTGGTGCTAATTAAGGGATGGCCTCAGGTATCTAAGGAAACATGCAGAATCAATAGAGGATATCATATGAAAAATCAGTACAGTACTACTCATAATCATTCAGGGATTCACAACAGTAGTGATTCAAGAAGGGTGAACACGCAAGAAGCAGCATAATCAAAGACCCAATAGCATAGTGAAGCAACAATCACAAAGAAACAGCGCTTGCTCATGGGAAACAAACACACATACAAATCGAAAGAAAAGACATGCTCAACACAGTGTTAAAACTAAATAAATCATGATTAAAAGTGATAAACATTTAAGCATATGAGAAAAATCACTTAAACTTCAAGAAATCGTTTGAAGAAAAAGGGTCTCAGAAACCCTAAGTGAAAAACTTGTCCAAAAAATGGAAAACCTTTAAGAAAAAAATATAATAATACTCGTAATAAACCCGGATCTAGTGTAGATCTAAGAGAATAGGAAGGTTTTTGAATAAAACATGTAAAAAACTTCATGATATACACAGATCTAAGACAGATCTAAAGGAATCGTAAAAATACCAGGGGTTAGGGTTTTAGAGAGTTGTAAAAACAAGAAAAAACCTTAAAGATATCGCCAGCGTTAGCCGGAAAAGTCATGTCTCTTACTCAGATGGCCGGAGGAGGCCGAAAGGTGGCATGAGGGACCATAGGTAGGAGCTGAACCACTCCAGGATCTCCCGAGGGCCTTAGGGTGCCATTAGACTAGTGTAAGGTGAAGCAATAACCAGGAGACAGTGAAAGACCACAGTTTCCGGTGAAGGAACTAGCCGGAGAAGACGAACAAACTCCATTGGAGGTGAAGAGATAAGAGAAGGTTCTAGAGAGAACCAGAGAGAACCAGAGAGATAGAGAGAGAATGAGAGATTGGGAAAATGAGGGGTCGGAGGGGGGTAGGTTCGAGTTTAATTATGGTAGGTGGGATTTGGGCCGTTGATCTAATTTGATCAACAGCTCAGATAGATCCGGGGTTGGGCCGGGTATGGAATTGGGTTGTTAAAAAACTGATGGGTTGGATTAGAATTAGGCTAGAATCGAAATTAAAAATGGCTATTAGTTAAATACCCATTGAAAATAGATAAGTAATTAATAAAAATATCTAATGATTATATAAAATGAAATTAATGCTAGATAAATGAAATTAAGGTAATTAATGAGTATAAAAAATATAAAATGAAATAATTATTGATTGAAATGGTATAGAATGTACAATTAGGCCATAGTTGCAAAGTTATTTTAATTATGGTCAAATAATGCCAAATTGGCTAATTTGTGAAATAATTAAATCCTAATAGGATTTAAAAATGATATATTGATGGGGAAATACTTTGAAATTCTTTATAATACAATTTATGAATAACTATTAAATATAAAAAATACTGAATAAATTGGAAAAGGATTTAATAAAAATATGAAAAATCTCAGAAAAATACCAGTTATTATAAAGAGCGATTTTGGAGGTGTATATACAAATTAAAAAATAATTTGAGAAAAAATTGGGTATCAACAACTTCGACGAAACTCACATTCTTCGATTCGCTTACCCTCTCACCTTCACGAATTTACTTATCACTTATTTGAAATTGCATAAGGCTTATATCCTCAAGATAATATCATTCCCAAGCTTACGTCGATTAACTTACGACGAAACTTTAACATATGAAAATGCGGGATGTAACATCTCATTTCAGAGCTTATATTAATTTAATTATGGCATACTTTCACGTACAAAAATATGGGGTGTAACATCATTCACTCCTCTGGAACATTCATCCTCGAATGTTGACTGATGCACTTATCATGTTCATAACTTATGTCTTCAAAATACTTTAGTACTTTTCTTGCCATCTCGACAACTGTTCTGTGAATAAATCCAAAGGCCTGGACATTCCCCCTTTAGGCCTCTTTCTTACACCACGACTCGTGGTCGGAATCCTTCCAATCTTGTCACTGTTGCTATATTTTATCATGCAAGCTGTACGACTCTGACTTTGTAAGTGCGCCTATGCGATTCTTCTCTCCTTTTTCCTCCAGCTTTTAGCCAATCTATAGGTTTGCTATGTTATTCTCATTGCTTCTTATCATAGATTTATAAATCCAAGTCTTTCAATGCTTCCTTATTACTGTTCATCTAAAGGATGTAATCCTTATCTCCTCTCATATGTTCGAACTTTATCCATCTATTGTTGATTCACCTCAATATTGATCTACAATCCACTACTGATAACTTGAAACTTGTTACGTAATCACTAGGGCTTATGTTGCATCGTGGATCATTTGAAGTGATTTTCCTGATCCACCTAGGGCGATACCATACTTCCATAACCATATTTCATAGCATCCCAATGTAGTTTTCCTTACGTGGGTATTTTAATCATGTGCAATTCATGAAATCCCCCCTTTTTTTCTTCTTCAAATAATTACACAATCGAAGGCCCAAATGTCATCCTTTATCTATCACAATTACACCCTTATTCTACTATCAGGGAAGCATTCCGTCTCTTTTGAATGCTACTAGTCTTAGACTCCTTTGAGTTCATTCAGGCTATACTAATCTATCTATAACTTAGAGAAACCATCAACTCTCTTGTTTTCATGGGCTTAATCCAGACGACTTATCTATTCTCGTCACCTTCTCACTTGCCTTTTCTTATCCTTACTCATGTCTTCCTAAAACCTTGTCGCTCTATCATACTTTAGCTTGCGACCTATGCATATCTATTTATACTACTTGCAACCTTCCTTCAACTTGCTTGCACCATAGATTTCCTTATGTTACTCTAGAACATCAAGCGAGACATCACATCGTCTCTAACTCTTCTTTACTCTTTTGACTAGGACTCTCGATATCTAGAAACCATAGGCTGGAAGATATGCCACTGATGCCGCTGCTATCATTCCTGGATACTGAATCTCTGCACTTCTAGCCTTCTATGTGAAGTATGAACTATTCATAACCTTCTGCACTTGAGTATCTCGTATGTTTTCAGCTTTACGTTACTTATCTCACATCATATCTTCTATATCTTTCATAACCTCCCTTCCACATAGGTATAATTCACATCCACAACTTGAAGCTCTATTATAATACTTGCACTCTGGTGCATACATAATCTAGTGGGACCTTCATACTGAATTCTTATGAGGCTGGTATTCTTCTAACTGGCTTTATCATACAACAATTATAGAATATGGATTCTGCACTATCTCTCTTGTACCTCTGATATTTAAGAGTGATTCTGCAATATTCTCAATCATGAGGTCTATAATTTTCTGGGTACAATAATCAGATTTCTGATTTACTTCGTTGATGTAACTTTTTAGTTTCCTCCTCCTTCTGATCAACCTTTATGTAGGCTTAAGCTATCTCCCAATCTTCGGCTCATGGTATTAGTTATTACTTTAGCACTTCATGGATGCTAGGGAATATCCATGATACAATCTTCTAACAATTCAATCCTTTTGTCTATGACCTGGACTCAATTCTTTTTTTTAACTTATATCGGAGTCTTCTACGGCTGTATGATTGTCAGCATATATGATGCATGGATAATACTCCGAAATATTAAGTTCATTCATAACGTAACTAACTTTGGATCATTGATCGAATAATTCCTTTCATTCATTCTCAGCTTTCTGCCCCCTTGTTGCGTGCATACTTAGCTTATCTTAGTTCCCACGCATGCCAAAATTTTTGTGCAATCCATATGATCTCGAGTATTACTTTTGATTTTACTTCCCATTCATTAGCCATGGTAGGTGCCGCTTTCTTATGGAGTGCATACAATGTTGTTGTGGGACTGTTGTTACAAGACCATTTCCTATTTAGGTTACTGAGCTTAGGTTGAAACCTTCTTACTTATTTCCTCATCTAGTCTTTCATTATAACACCTAGGGAGGACCCTCTGACTCTTGCAAGGCTGCAATCTTATTACATTGTTTACCCAACATAATGTTTGATGTTCTCTCTTACTTGTAATTACCTTTACTTACTTACCTCCATGCCCTTGTGCTCCTAGTTGCTTCTGAGCTTAAGTTTTGACTGTTCCTAGTGACACTCTCTTTTATTTCCATAACACTTATACTGCACCTTTTAACTACCCAACTCCTGTCTGAATATTTCTCAAGGATCACGATGTCATAATTGCAAGGCTGAATTCCCCATGTTGGGGTTCCCTATGTTTATACGATATGTTGATTTGTCTGCAACCTCTTGTCTAGACATAACTAGGCTCTTCCTGAATCAACTACTAACTACTCACTGGCTCATTCTCATATCAATATCCCTTGTAATCTTTCTTGGGTTATTTCTTTTGTCTTAACTTACCTCTCGCACTGGCTCCTAATCTGTCAATAACATCTCGGGCATGAAACCTTACTTCCTCTCCTTGACGTCATATTTGCATAATGTCCTTGAATCGTCACATATCTTGTAGGATTTGAATAAGTGTAATCTCATTCCTTTTTCATTTTTACCATATCCTTCCCTTACCATTCCATGATTATTAGAACCACTAAATTCTGACTTCATGCCACATCACTCCATATTTCTCCCTTTAGGGGAGTACTAAGAGTTGGAGCTATGACGATCAACCCATAGATTTTTACCTCTTCATCTTTGGCGTCTTCTCACATCATTGATGACCCTTACTCGCCTTATGGTAATCCTTCTGTGCCAAGGATAACAAAATTCCTTACTCATGAGGGTGACACTTAGTGTAACTGACACATGTAGTCCCTTAAGCTTAACTTTGCTCACATTGTTTGCTTTAGGGAAGCATCTTCCTGAATGACCGTTCTCTGAATTTCTCATGAATCTTCTTATATTGTCCATTCTATTATCGCGAAAACAAAATCTAAAATTCTCATAATGTCGACCATTATCAAATCATTCAGTCTCTAATTCATGTTAGTTTATCTTGTTCACCAGCCCATACTGATTTCTATTACTTAGGGGTCTAACTTTTCCTTCTTCTAATCACGTTAGAGTCATGAACTTATTTCTCAAAATGAGGATATGACCTTATGGCCTATACTCTTTTGTTGTCTCAAGGCCTGTCACCTCTCGCCTTTTTCTTCCCTTGACTATAGACTCTGTAATACTGTCATTTTTTATCTACCATCGTCATTCATGTATCACATCTTACTCATAATGCTTCATTAATTCTCTTCTTATTTTCTTGCTAACGTTTTAGTCTATTACCTTATTCTGAAAACTTCAACAAGACATTCTTCTATTTTCTTAGCTCCCCTTTGCTCCATCCACTGGCTCTTCGGGTTGCCTAACATTCTCTCTCTACTAGAGACGGGAGTCACGCTAAGGTAATATTTATCCCTTCTAGGCTTCCAATGCCTATCTTTTGAATTTCAATCTTCTTTTTTAAACATTCTAGTATTCATATCTAGCCATACTATTCTAGAGTGCACCATCTGGATGTCTCACAAGGAGATCTATTAGCACATTTGAAATATCCTTCGAAAATGTCAACTAACGCAAATAATCCATCCACCATTTTGGGTTACTTTAATCCCAACCTGACCCTGATATCTCGTCTTTCTCTTAAACCAAATTGTTAGCTTCCATAGGGCATAACTGAGATGGGTGTTGCGATTGTACATATGTCTATTATTGTTGAAGGTAACTCAAAATGCTTATATTTCTATGCCTGAATTGTAAATATTGATAATCTTCATTAACTGAGCAACTCGTACCCTTCTTCACCTTGATTCTTTTACTTGTTGAAACTTGTATCTATCTTCTGAATCTGTCATTGCCTTTCACCATGGGGGTGGATGAATATTCTTGCCTTAAGGCTCCTTATGAAAATGTTTACATGTTTTAGTACACACATGATCTACTGAAGACCTTACATTTACTCATCATACGCATAATGAAAAATAGATTTCCTGTGGCTCAACTCTTCCATAGACGCAATCAATCTATTACCAACTATCTTTCTGGATGTAGGTATCGTCTTATTACGAATATAATATAATTTAGGAATCTGAATTCCTACGACTGAGATCTACCACAAGATCTAGAGTAAGAAGAAAAAGTGATAGTCCTAAATGCCCATTAGCCTCCTGCTTATAAGTGTGATGCACAACACACCCATAAACAAGACTCTACTAGACATGACTTGTAGACTTCCTAGGATAGAACTGCTCTGATACCACTTCTGTCACGACCCAAACCAATAGGCTGCGACGGGCACCCGATACCTTACTCAACCGAGTACCAACATAATGTATCTTTTTATATCATGCTATCACAGTTAAATGAGATGGAAAGGCTTCCATAGGATAACTGGAATAAACATGTCATACCAACTTATACATAAGACATGGATGCATATAAGACCAAAATGACCACTCGTACGCTTAACATAGGCCGACAAGGCCATACAATCTTTTACGTACATTACATATGTCTACAAGCCTCTAAGAGTATATAAATGTCATAAAGGTCGGAATAGGGCCCCACCATACTAATCAATACATGTCCTAATCATACTAACCAAATAAGCAACTTTGGAGCAAATGGAGCACACCAACATCTTCCCGCTGAGATGATAGCCTACTTGGAGGACTCTCGACCTGTGTATCGGGACCTGCGGGCATGAAATGCAGCGTCCCTAGGAAAAAGAGGCGTCAGTACAAGTAATGTACCTTGTATGTAAGGAATGAAATCAAAAAATAATAAACATGAGAGAAATATGGAGTAAAAGACTCGACATGTAAGTCTGGATAACATGCAAATTCTGAAATACTTATAGTGTCATGCATATGCGTATGAATGTCATGTCGTGCATAGTTACATGTGTTCATAACATCATCAAGCCTCTGAGGGTATCCCGTCATATCATCTCGGTCACTGTGGACAAAATCATCAACATATACCAGCTGATCAGGTGGTGGGGCATATATAATGCCGTAACCTTTTCCCATATCCCATATACATATAAATACATATATAAATGCGTATATAATGCCATCTGGTCATGTGTTAATGTACATGTATAAATGAATGCAATTCATGAGAAGTACATCAGTAAAATCTATTGTAATGTCATAAGACCATTATGCCCTTGAGTAATATCATAAAATAAACTTTATCAACTTACGTATTTTCTGAGACCCATGAACAGATGATAGAATAATAAGACACATGGAGAATCAAGAACATACACATCTCTAGCATTTCTATGAATAGAGTCATTTATGGAAGTTGTGCATTTACTTGTTTCGTTTGTATCGTATGGATCATGACAAAAAGAAAAAGGGGATAGCCTTAACATACCTGGACTGATTCTATTGATAATTTCTCTAACACACAACTTTTGCGAAGAACACATAAAAGCGGATCGAAGTAGGGGAAAATCCGTATGATATTCTTGAGAAAGATTGCACCGTGCTCCCTTAGAATCGCAACATCTCGTGGCTAATATGCTAAGAAGTCTCGTATGAATTCTTGTTAAAGTAAATCACGTTACTTATCATATATGTTCTTTGATGAAATCTTGGTGAATATCATTACTTAGAGATGGAATGTAAGCATCTCTATTTTATGTATAAAGAAGCCCTTTTGTAGTAGTGGGTGTGGGCTCCACTAATTTGATGACTTGGAAACATAATATTCTAAGTGTGCCATCTTGCTATATGGTTCAAGAGTCATTCTTTGGGCTTTTCATTGGCTGCCACGTAAGGTTCAAGAGTTCATCCAAAATATTAATTATCAATTTCTTAATTAACTTGGTAATTTCCCACTAATTCAATAATTAACCAATTATCTACATAATTAAGAATTATCTCAAATTACTTAAAATACCACTCATTTTTAGCACACCTTATACACCTCATTATCATGGTCATGTGGTACTTTCTATGGCATTAGTGCATAAATATCGGGTATTATAGCTCGGACTGTATTTTATTCCTAACTGTCAAACTTCGATGAAACTCACATTCTTCGATTCGCTTACCCTCTCACCTTCACGAATTTACTTATCACTTGTTTGAAATCGCATAATGCTTATATCCTCAAGATAATCTCGTTCCCGAGCTTATGTCGATTAACTTACGACGAAACTTTAACGTATAAAAATACGGTATGTAACATCTCATTTTCAAGCTTATATCAATTTAATTATGGCATACTTTAACGTACAAAAATATGGGGTGTAATAATATGCGACCGCAGAACTGATCTGCGGAACACAGATCAGCCACAGAGTGAGGCATAAAAATGGGCAAATTTAGGAAGCTGTTTTGCGGTCAACTATGTGACCTCATATTTTGCAGGCTGCACATCAATCGTAAAAGAGAGTATAAGAAATTTCGGAAGGAGGTTATGATCCTTTCTGCGATCGTAGAATTGGTATGCGGACCGCAGACCTGTATAGAAATGCCCAGTTCAAGAGGGTCATTTTGCGGACCATAGTAATTGTGGGTGGATTGAAGCGGGGATTGATTGTGGGGTAAAAGAACCACCCAAGGAGGACCTTGAAACCTTTATGCACACCTAATGCTTGATAAAATGCTCAAATGAGCTCAAACCTGAGTATCTTCCTAATTATAGTTAAATTTTGTCGTGTCTTTAATTAGATTGAAGTCACTAAGAGTTTCAGAACCTTGTAATAATACAAGGAATCTCAAACAAGATATGTTGGCTTAACTTCTCTCCTAGAATTAAATCCCATGATGTTCTTGTAAGTTTCGAGTTGTTCATTATGAATTAGCTATCCCCAATAAGCTTGGTGTTGAAAGGCATAAATATATATATATATGTTAAAATATGTTCTGGATATTCTTATAACATTATTGTTCTTCGGAAGCGTGTTCAAAGCATGAGTTATGTATTAATATGTTGTGACCTCAAGTTAAGTTCAAATGAAAGTTTTTATGCCAAATTGTATAAGAAATATCCATATTCCTAACTCCCTTATTTTCTCACATGTATATTTAAAGTCTTAATTTGAAAAGCTTTGTTGTTGATAATCCATGAGGATATTTGAAGGTGAAAGAAGAGAGCATGAAATATGATGTGCGGCAAACGTGCCAAGAATGATGCTGCGTTATGGCCAATGGTGCCAATGAAATGAATAATATGTAAAAGATTATGAAATGAGTGCTAAATCCTTTAAATAATAAATGCTTTGGGAGTATCGTTTAGTCACCGAGGAAGGGTAGGCCAAAATAACTTAACCCTAAAACTACACGTGCCAGTGTAGGAGCAATTGAGGGGTAAATTCCCGTGTTAATGTGATGAGATTTTTTCCCCTTATATGGGATGAGATTGATGTGTAGAATGTTTCCCCTTAAATGGGATGAAATTATTTGTAGCGAGATGTGATGTGATGTCGACCCATACGACATTGTGGTAAGACGTCTTAGCCGATCGGGCTGAGATCAGATGCCATGCCGACACATGGTGGTATTGTGAGTGGATGTCTCGGAGTGATATGGCTTAGCCGATCGGTCTGAAATCAGACTCCATGCTAAAAACACGGTGGTGTATCGGTGCTAAAGATCTCCCAACTTAAAATGATTGGAACTTGCTTGAAATTTACCTTTCCCCTAACTTGACACCTTGATACTGTTTGAATCTCTTATTGATTTATTGTTTCCTTCTCCATTTACTGTTATTCATTCTATTGAGAGGGTGTATAGTTTTACATACTAGTACTATTTCATATGTACTAACATCCCTTTTGCCGGGGGCGCTGCATTTTTAATGGATTCAGGTAGTTCCATAGCAGGTGGTATTGATCAGTGATAACATCACACCTTCTACTCAGCTGACGGTGAGCCCCATTTCATTTCAGGTTCCTGTATCTCTTATCCTTTGTTCATAGCATTTTGACGTATAACTGGGGCTTTGTTGCTGGCATTCTCGTGGCACTCTTTCGTTTCTATTGAGGCTCCGTAGACATAGCGTGGGTTGTATATTTTTTTGGGAAGGTTAAACTAAAAATGTTGTAAACATATCACCTGTTCCACTTCAACTATGATTGTATAGTGTACTCTTTTGGGAACTTGTTAATGATGTATCTTATGGCAATTAACTGGTATTGTTTACATGACCTCTTACTGTCTAATGAATGAAATGTATTATTCTCTCTAATCATGGGTGAGTTGGGTAGACGGTATTATGCATGCTTCCTCAACCGAGGTATCTCTATTGAGCGCTGGTCACGCTCCCCAAGGTCAGGGCGTGACATTTCGAGGACTGTTAGATTAATGATGATCGTATGGTTAGGATAAATGAGTAGAAAATAAAGAAAAATGAACAAAAGGGAAAATTGTGGTTGTTCGATAAAGATCAACGATCGGGATCACTTGTGCTTCTTTTGTGAATGGAGTAGGCAGGTGATGTGGCAAGTGACGGTTCATGCGTTAACAATGACACAGATTGCTGAGATGGAAAATGGGGCTGGCTGGAAGATCTTCGGACTGGGTTAGGGGAAATTGGGACAATTATTTGGACCATTTGAGGGGTGTGAGGCTTAAGAAATAAGATTAAATATATATCCCCTTTAATTTAAATGTGAAACCTGCACGCATAGCGTAATATTCTAAATAAAATATTTTTTTAATGACCTACTATATGCGTACATTTTATAAGCTAATTTTATATTTTAAATTATTAATAAATTGTACATATATTTTTAGAAATTATGTAAATAGCTGATTAATTAATTTTCAAACAAAGGTGATTTGTTAATATATTTTCTAAAATAGGTATTACCACTATAATTACAATTAATATTAATAGCTATTTTTATTATTATGTAAAAATATGGAAGGTCGATGTAAAATACAATAATAATAAATATTTAAAATATCTTTTATAATGTTACTATTGATATGTAAGCATGTTAAATTAATAATAAAAAGGGAACGCCAAAATTGATCATCAACAAATGCCCTTCTTTGACTGGAGATGATAAAAGAGTTTGTGGGAAAAGAAATTGACTTAATGGCAAATTTCGGCCCGACTTTAGGCATATATTGCAAAGAAGGAAAATGGAGTTATGAAGTTATGGGAGAATTCTAATTTTGAATTGCTCACATACCTCGGTTTAACTGAGGATCATGCAGTATGTAGTTCTGAAAGGCGAACTGTTGCTTTTCCGTAGTGTGGATTTTATGATGACACCGGGCATGCGATCCATTTATTATGGAACGAATAAAGTGGACACAACCATGCTCGGACATGAACTACCTATATATCCCGCATAAAGTGGGAATCAAACTGGTTGCAGTTCGAAAGTAAAGACTAGAGGAAGGCTACACTTGTAGAGATTGCCCCAATGTTGTGTTATGGAGACATTTCAAGATGGAAAGATCACGATTGCTTGAAATTGTAGTTTGAATAATTTGGAAAGACCTTGAAAAATTTAAAATTTTTCTTAGCTGATTTGAGTTTGAGATCGAATCATTGACCTGCTTACGAGTTTGATGTCCCTCATTAGCACTGTGCTCCAGTTTATTGCTTAGAGATAGTTCCATGTTTTAATGTTTGACTTGCGAAAGTAAAAACACAAATATACCCAACATATTGTGCAATAAATGTGCTAGGGAATAATGCATAAATAATGTATGTGAAAAAAGAATGCTTGGATGCCGGCAAGCCTTTATTTAGGGTTGGAATTTGTCACGCCCCAAACTTGGGGAGGCGTGGCCAGCACATGGTGCCATACTCGGCCCAAGCGTACCACTCTGTAACTGTGAACACTAGAGGGGTAGCCCTCAACTAAGGCCAACAAGGCCTACCTACAAGCTGACAATACCAATCAAGGCTGATGAGGCCATACCTGAATTATATGAAAATAACGCCTATCTCATCCTTGGGGGAGATAATGATAGGCTATAATTATGTATTTTAGTCGCTTATTACACTCTAGTTTACTGCACTTTAATTGATTTGAGCTTTAATCGCTAGTGTTTTGCACTAACTGTGTGTTTTATGCCTTGTAGGAGTGATTCTGAGCTATATAGATGTTATGGAATGAATTTAAGTGATTTGGAGCTTTGAAGTCTGAGTAAAAGCTCAAGGAATTAAGCTGGGATCGTGTTCGGAGGTCAAATTTGATAGTTGAGAACAAACAAAGACTCGAGGAGGTATATTGTGCACTGTCTAGTAAAATGGACATAACCTTTTTCTCCGAACTCCATTTGGGCTATATAATATATGGCTGGAAAGCTACTCAAAGGGCTAAAACTTTCATGTTTTTAGTTTTTCCAAAGTCCAAATGGAACAGGGTCAAAAACGTGATAGAAACTTCGACTGCGAACCTGATGTGGACTGTGGCAGAATAAAACCCCACTAGTGCGACCTCTAGTGCGAGATTAGTGCCGCCGTGCTAGTGGCGGCCTGGAAACTTGTCCTTTTTCGTGTAGGAGAAGGTATATTGTTTTGGCCCGACCCTACTTAGTATATATACATGGGAGAACATTATTTTTGATAGATGAGACATATTTTGGACACAAATTCGACCTAAAGAGGCAAGGAGGGCAATTGGGCATCAATCCATATCTCCTTCTCTTGTGATTTTTATCATTGTTCATGAATTCTTTTGTAGTTTTCATTATTGTTATGAGTAGCTAACTTTTCTAATCTAAGGTTTTGGTGGAACCCGTTGGAGGATGACTTTATTGTGATATTAATATAGTTTTGGTTGGTTGTTAATCTCTATTTGTTCAACTACGTTCTTGTTGTAGTTAATTGAAGGGCCATCAATTAGCTGTGCCTATTTATTATGTATCTACTTGAGAGAGAGTGCATATTTAGGTAGTTGTTTGAACAACATCACTCCCGGAGTATAGACGAGAGTCATAACCGAGGGTTTAGAGGTTGGATTAGAGATAACGATACCTCGGGTGCACTCTAAAGTGAACTGTAATCCAATCTAGCTAGCGTAACTTGAGAGAGTGCGTCTAGTAAATTATCATAATTACTTGAGAGAGATTTATGGTAGCGGGAGTGTTCATTATTGATCGACACAACTAAATCAAAACTATAGGAAGTATCCAAGAAGGAAGTTCACCAATGAGAGAACCATAAACTTAGACCTTTATCGCATCTGTTTACACCTAAATATTAGTTTTCTTTTAGTTTATTTAATTTCATTCAGCTGTAGTAGTAGAAACAACACAAAGTGATATACACAACGTTTGAGAAAGTTGACTATTGAGAATCTAGTAATCTAAAGATGACATTTGATACGTTAATTTCCTGTGGGATTCGACTCTCGGAAAAATACCCGAATTATATTTGCAACGCCCGCTTAGTCTTTTAATAGACATAGTTGAGCGTGATCAGGAGACATACCCATAAACCTCATATGCATAATTATGTATGCTGACGAGGCTGCCATGAACATCTACAACCAACAATACCAAACTAAACAAGCACACATGGCTGGCAAGTCCACTATACTAACATAAAAAATATACATGACTCGTCTACAAGCCTCCAGGGATAAGAAAACTATATCAAGGTTAGGACAGGGTCCCGATCTACCCATTAAGTATGTAGACCTGGTAACTCAAGGGGGGTGGTGCTTACTAATCAAACTGATGTCTGGATCTGTCTACTAGGAAGATCTATTCGGTTGTTTATATGACCCGCAGGAATGAAGTGCGACGTCCCCGACAAAAAGGACGTCAATACGAAATAATGTACCGAGTATGAAAGGCAAACAAATAACTGAAAGCTGAAACTGAACTGATAATGTGATGACCCGATAGGTCATCTTATGTTTTAGAACTAAATTTTGTGTCCCGAACCCTTATATATCTCATTTTATCCTTTTTCGACTTACGTGCGCAATGCGGGTACTGACTCGGAAGACTTATATGTTAAAAACTGATAAAAACAAGAATTTTTGCCTTAAAAGTTGATTTTAGTTGACTTAGGTCAACATTTTGGGTAAACGGACCCGGACACGTATTTTGACGGTCTAGGTGGGTCCGTATTGAAATATAAGACTTGGGAATATGCCCGCATTCGAATTTCGAGGTCCCTATCTCGAGATATGAATTTTTGTTGAAAATTATAAGTTTGAAAACCTAATGGTTTTAGGAATCTAATAATATTTGGCATTATTGATACCGGGTCCGTATTATGGTTCCGGAGCCTGGTACATGTTCAATAGTATAAATATAACTTGTCTGTGAAGTTTGGTAAGAAACTGAGTCAGTTCGGCGTGATTCAGACGTCCGATTGTGAAAATAGTGGATATAAAGCTTTCTTGAAAACTTCATTTGATTTAGTGTTTATATCGTAGTTTTAGGTGTTATTTTGGAAATTTGATCATGCGAACAAGTTTGAATGATGTTTTATGACTTGTGTGCATGTTTGGTTTGGAGCCCCGAGGGCTCGGGTGAGTTTCGGATAGGCTACCTGAAGTTTTACACTTAGAAATCTGGTTTTTGGTGCTTCAGCTGTCATCTAGTGTCTTCTTCTTCGCATTCGCGAAGGTACTCTCACGAACGCGGAGAGTAAACTGGAGCTGGGTGGAAATACTCTTCGCGAATGCGGAGCATAGGGGGGAATTACCCTTCGCGAACGCGTCCAGCCTCTTGCGAACACGTATGCATGGGACCTGGGGGAGGGGAAGTAATCTATACTCTTCGCGAATGCAACACATGGCTCATGAACGTGTAGGCTGGTGGGCATAACCCTTCACAAATGCGAACAGTGTCTCGCGAATGCGTAAGCCACTCGTGCTGTTGCTCATTGGGAACGCGGCAGGCCCTTCGCGAATGTGAAGAAGGCTTGATGCCCATACCATAAAATATTTCAAAAACGGGATTTTACCCATTTTTCATAAACTCTCCATTAGAGCTCGGCGTAGGTGCTATTTTGAAGGGAGGTTTGTACTCTTTAACTCAGTTTCTTCCATTTCTAACAACACCCATTAAATTTTCAGCCCTAAACTTTGTTCTTTCGTGGTAGATAATTAGGGATTTTGGAATAATTAGGGGTTTTTGCAAATTGGGGATTTAGAACTCAATTTGGGGTCAGAATCTGAAACTAATTACATATTCGGGCTCGAGGGTGAATGGGTGAATGAGTTTTGGTCCGAACCTCGAGTTTTGACCAAGCGGGCCCTGGGTCAATTTTTTACTTTTTTGGGGGAAAGTTTGGGAAACCTAAATTTATGCATTGTAATTGATTTCTTTAGCAATAACTGATGTTATTAAGTTAATTGTGGGCTAGATACAAGTGGTTTGGAGGTGGAATCTATAAGGAAAAATGGTAATTGAGCAGTGAGTAGCATGTGGAGCGAGGTAAGTGTTGTTCCTAACTTTGACTTGAGGGATTAAGAATCTTTGTCTTAATTGCTATATGAAAATCATGTGAGCGGCGTATATGTGAGGTGACGAGTACTTATGCGCCGCCAAGTTATCTGTCTTGCCTGTTTCTCTCCCATTCTTCTTATATTGTTTCTTTCCCTGCTTTAATTATTACATGCCTACTTGTATTTCTGTGCTTAATTGCTCCTTTTTAGATGTTGTTTCTCCTTGCTAAAGATAATTGTTATTCCGTAGTTCCCTTATCCCCTATTACTAGCTTAAACTGTTCTTATTTGTGTTTTAGTGATATTCTGGATTGGTCTCGCTGAGTAGTATTACTTGTGTAGAATTTTATTGAGTATAAGATTTCCATTTGACTTGTTCTGAAGTTTAAGTATTGAGAAGGGTCTTGTGTTAATTTGTGAAACTTCTATACTTCCTGAGTAGATGATATGAATATGGTGGGATCAGGTTTCATGCCGCAACACGTGGAATAAAGGTGGTATATTGAGGAGGAATAAGGGTGAATTGATATTATACAGTGGGATCGGGTTGCACGCCGCAAAAAGAGTAATAAGGGTGGAATGTGGTGATATAAGGGTGAACCGTGTTTGTGATTATTATGATATGGTAGGATCGGGTTGCACGCCGCAACACTTTTATCTATATTTTGTTGTTTATGATATTAAGAATAAATAAGGGAGGATTATGATATCTACGGTGGGATCGGGTTGCGTGCCGCAACAATTTATATGTTTATGTTCTTTCTTTGACTGCGTTAGCTGCACGGTGGAATTGAATTTCACTTAAGGATTGGTAATAGCTGAACACTGATGAAGTACGTTGGATACTGTATTTATTTCTTGCAAGTTACTGTCTTTTACTTTATTCCGCCTTCTTTTCTATCTTATTATTCACTATATGCAGCTTATATTGTATGTGTCCCGCCGTAGCCTCGTCACTCCTTCATCGAGGTTAGGCTTGGCACCTACCAGTACATGGGATAAGTTGTACTGATACTGCACTCTGCACTTCCTGTGCAGATTTTGGAGCAGGTAGTGGCTGATCGAGAAGTTGGCTGCAGATTTCATAGCTAGGAGACCCAAGGTAGTCCTACTAGCGTCCGCAGGCCCTGGCGTCCCCGTCTACACTCCTATACTTACTGTTTTTATTTTACTTCGCAAACAATTGTATTTTATTTCGGACAAATGTTTGTAGAAAATCTTGGTATGTTCGTGAACTTTGACTCTAGATTCTGGGTAGATGTAGTATGTAATTAAAGTTGATATCTATATAGCTTCACGTTTATTTTGCTTTATTTTTTCTTGTTTAATAATAATCACTAAGAATGTAAAGTATTGGCTAAATAACCTCTAACATTGGATTGCTTGGAAAGTGTGATGTTAGGCGCCATCAGGGTCCCAACGGTGGGAATTTTGGGCCGTGACAAGTTGGTATCAGAGCACTAGGTTGCCTAGGTCTAACAATTCACAGACAAGCTTAGTAGAGTTTGGGGGATCGGTACGGAGACGTCTGTACTTATTTCCCAGAGGCTATGAAGTCTTGGAACAAAATTTCACCTTTATTCAACTCTGTTGTGTGACTTTGTTTTCTCAATACTGATTGACCTCTCCTACTCTTATTCTCTGTAGATGGCGAGAACGCATACCACTTCTTTAGTGGAGCACCAGCCAGAGCCTCTAGCAGCAGCTCCTACAAGGGACAGAGGTCGAGGCCGAGGCTGTGCCAGAGGCCTAGGCAGGGGCAAGACTTAGCCTAGAGCCTGAGCAGCAGCCCCAGCTGTGGAGCCTCAGGTAGAGTTTGATAAGGAGGTTATAGTTCAGACTATTCCTACCGGACCAGCTCAGGTCCCGGAGGGGTTTAGTGCCACCCTAGTGCTTCGGGATGCTTTGGTCCGATTAGTAGGACTATGGAGAGTGTGGCCCATACTGGCGCATTCCCCATGGAACCAACGGTCTCCCAGGATGGAGGAGAAGACCAGACTCCTGGTACCCACACTCCTGCTACCCACACGTCGGAGCAGGTGGCTCCCCAGTTCCAGACTCCAGCAACCCATCGAGTCGGAGTTGTTCAGTCGGTTGCTGCAGCACAGACCGGTGATGGGTAAACTATGTCTTTGGAGGCTTTGTGAAGATTGGATAGGTTTACTATGCTCTTTCCAGTCCATTTCAGTGGTGCTACTTCAGAGGATCCCTAGGAGTATCTTGATAGTTGCCATGAGGTTCTTCGGAACATGGGTATATTGGAGACCAATGGGGCCGACTTTGCCTCTTTCCAGATGACTGGTTCCGCCAAGAAATGGTGGAGGGATTATTTGTTGACCAGACCAGCTGGGTCGCCTGCTATTTCTTGGGACCAGTTCACTCATCTCTTCCTAGAGAAGTTTCTGCCTATCACCTTGAGATAGGAGCGCCGCCGTCAGTTCGAGCGTCTCCAGCAGGGCATCATGACTGTTACTCAGTATGAGACCCGTTTTGTGGATTTGGCCCGTCATGCTATTCTTCTGCTTCCTATCGAGAGAGAGAGAGTGTGAGGTGATTTATTGACGGACTTGCTCAGCCTATTAGATTGCAAATGGATAAGGAGACTGGGAACGAGATTTCTTTACAGGCGGCTGCCAATGTCGCCAGGCGAGTCGAGATGGTTCTTGGATAGGAAGTTCAGGGGTCAGACAAGAGACCTCGTCATTCCGATGGGTTTAGCGGTGCCTCATCTGGAGGCAGGGGTACTTTTGGTAGAGGAAATCCTCCCAGACTGTTTCATTCAGCGCTTCAGGAATCCCATAGTGCTTCAGGAAATCATGGTCCTTATGTGCCTCCTTCTGGGAAACCAGCCTATAGTACACCACCAGCTCCTATCAGTGCACCTCCTATTAAGATTTATTCCATGGTTAGCCGACCCGTTCGGGTCAGTCTCAGTTTCCACAGCCATAATATCAGGATGAATGTTTCGAGTGTGGTGGTTATGGGCATACAAAGATGACCTGTCCGAGATTATTGGATGTTCTGCCACAGCATCAGAGTTCTCCTACCATGGTTCTGACACCAGTTGCTGCACTGTCTGCTCAGCCAGCCAGAGGCAGGAGTCAGGCAGCCAGAGGTAGGGGCCAGACTATTAGAGGTAGAGGTCAGGTTGTTAGAGGTGGAGGCCCACCAGCTAGAGGCCGTCCTAGGGATATGGTTCAGAGTTGTGGGGCCCATCCCCGATGTTATGCTTTTCCATCCAGACCTGAGGCTGAGTCATCCGATGCTGTTGAGTTTGCAGTAGAGATGCTTCAGTTCTATTTGATCTGGGGTCTACTTACTCCTATTTGTCATCTTATTTTGCTTCATATTTGGTTGTGCCTCGTGATTCTTTGAGTGCCCCTGTATATGTGTCCACACTTGTAGGGGATACCATTGTTATAGATCATGTATACGTTTCGTGTGTGGTCACTATTGGGAGTCTTGAGAACAATGTAGATCTTCTACTACTCAATATGGTTGATTTAGATGTTATATTAGGTATGGATTGTTATCACCTTATCACGCAATATTGGAATGTCATGCCAAGAACCTTAGCCTTACCGGGGTTGCCTCAATTAGAGTGGAGAGGAATTCTTGGCCATTCTACCAGCATGGTTATCTCTTATATGAAGGCTCGTCGTATGGTCGAGAAGGGGTGTTTGGCTTATTTGGCTTATTTTTGTGATTCCAGTGCGGAGGTTCCTTCTATGGATTCTGTGCCTATTGTTTGTGAGTTTCCAGAGATATTTCCTGCAGACCTACCGGGGATGCCACCTGATAGGGATATTGATTTCTGTATTGATTTGGCTCCGGGCACTCAGCCCATTTTCGTTCTGCCATACCGGATGGCCCCGCCAGAGTTGAAAGAATTGAAGGAACAATTGCAGTATTTGCTTGATAAGGGCTTCATCAGACCTAGTGTCTCGCCCTGGGGGTGCACCAGTGTTATTTGTGAAGAAGAAAGATGGTTCTATGAGGATGTGTATTGATTATCGGCAGTTGAACAAATTCACCATTGATAATCGGCTTAATGTATGCATATTTTAGTATAAATTGCCTCACATTTTCCTCATGTATCGTAGATTTAAGATGTTTAATATGACGATTTGTGCTAAATTATGGTAGTTCTATGTGTAGGAATCATTCGGATGCAATTTAGGACGAAACGACGCGAATTGGAGCAAAATCGGAGCAAAGAAGCAATTTTGAGGGCCACAGCTAGCGTTGGGGCGCTGGATGTGGCGCAATTTCCAGAATGCAAAATATTTGAGCACCAGAGCCAGCGTCCCACGCTGCCCTGAATGCTCGGGACGTGAAGTTTTCCTATTCCGCCTAGGATTCGGGTATTTTGACCCTAAGAAGCCCCCAACTCATATAAAAGTCACCCTAAACCTATTTTGGTGGGGAGGATACGTGATTTTTGGAGGAGAACAAAAGTACGAAACACTCGGGAGCACGAATTTGAGCAATTCTTCCATTGTTCTTCTAGTATTCACTGATTTTATGTTTATAAACATTAAGTTTGATGATTGTATGAACATGAGTGGCTAAAAACCCTATTGTTCTAGGGTCATGGGTGATACATGACTGTTATATTTGAAGTTTAATTTGACGAAGTTGATTTTATCATATTGGGTTATTTATTTAATTCTGTTCTTAATTATTTTACTGAGTAGCTAACAGTGAAATACTATTTATGAATCTAGAGTTGAAATCGAAAGTGGGAATTCTAGATTCCATATAGAATTAAATAGAGCAGGTTCTTGAACCCGGGCATCGGGGAACGGATTCGCGATTAGGATAGAAATATACCTATTTTCCTTGCTTGGTTGAAATACAAGAATTGTAAATGCATTCTTGTTAATCTTAATTCCATAGATATATATGCATTAAATTAACTTGGATAAGCGAGTAAGGACCCGACAGATTCTTATGAGTAATATCAACCATGTCAATCAAAAATCCAGATAAATCAATTAGTCATTTTAAGACAAGAACATAACACGATTGTTAGCTAACCCGTGACCCTGGAATATTCTCCCATCTTGATTGTTATTAGAAATTGCTATTTGTTTTGGTTGTTTTCTAGTTAATTCATTATTGGGTATTTTTAGGTAGTAACGTAGTTAATTATATATTTTGTGATAAATCTCTTGAATTGGTAAGTTAATTGAGTTTGAATCCGTCAAAAGTTAATCATAAGTCTTCGTGGGACGATACTCTACTCACTAATCTATTACTTGACGACCATGTATACTTGCGTGAGTGTGTTTGGTCGCAACAAGTTTTTGGCGCCGTTGACGGGGACTTAGAAATTAGCTACTTGACTGAGTTTTTTAGAAATTAGCTACTTAAAGTTTTAATTTTTAGTTTGCCTTGTTTGTGTTAACAGAGGCTCTTCTCTTGAATGTGGAGGAGTAGAAGCGCAAATAGCCTCCTTCCTTCTGATCCAGAAATTGAACGAATACTTCATAGAGTGAGGAAGGAAGTCGAAGCTAGAATGAGAATTGAAAGAGAGTTGGACATTGTAGTTCAACCATATCCAATAGAGATGGTGGGTAATGAAGAGCGTCCGATGATAGAAGCCGCAAGGCCCAATCTTGCTAGTATGACTCAGGCTATTGTGAAGCCTAATATCACGGGGCATTTTGAACTCAATTAGTATATGGTACAGCTGATTCAGTCCACTGGGCAATATGTGGGTCTATCTCATGAAGACCCGCAGAGGCATATTCAAAACTTCATAGAAATTATGGACACCTACAATTATCCAAACATTTCCAAGGACTATGTCAGGCTAACCCTATTTCCCTTTTCACTGATGGGAAAGCTAAGAAATGGTTGCAAAAGGAGCCCGCGAACTCAATCCACACTTGGGATGATTTGGCAAGGAAATTCTTAATCAAGTTTTCCCTACTAAGAATACAAAATCACTGAGGAGCCAAATCCTTGGGTTCCAACAATGGGACGGCGAGACACTTTGTCAAGCTTGGGAAAGATACAAGAAGATACTTAGAGACTGGCCGCATCATTGTCAGACTGATGAGGTATTGGGCCACACTTTTGTTGATGGGCTAGACGGGGCATCAAAGATGAATCTCGATTCAGCTTTTGGGGGTAGTTGCATGGCCAGGCCATATAGTGAAATTCAAATTTTGCTAAATAACTTCACTGTTAATGATCATAATTGGAAAGGAGATGGGGACGAAAGAAGAGTAATTAAACAGAAGGCAGCCGGGGTGATTCAGCTCGATGACTTCTCAGCCATGAGAGCAGATATTGCAAAGCTGGGAAATAAGATGAACATAATGACAATGCAACAAACACAATAGATGCAACATGTAAAACATATGTCTATTTGATGCGAACTATATGGTGACAGTCATATGAGTAACATGTGCCCCACGAATTGAATCTATATATTATGTGGGGAAACAAAACATAGGTCCAATGAATCACCATGCACAATAGGGGAACACTTACAATCCAAATTGGAGGAATCACCCTAACTTCTCATGGGGCGGAAATCAACAGGATCAGAATCAGTATAGGCCCCAAGGAAATTTCAATCAGCCTCAGAAGCCACCCCAACAAACAGAAGAGAGTACGAATGACTTGCTAAAGAAGTTGTTGCTTGACAATCAACAACCCAGGACCAATTTCAGAAATTTTGAGAGGCAAATGGGGTAGTTAGCAGCAAATCAAAATACTAGACCTGCAGGTGCTCTTCCCAGTGATACAGTGAAAAACCCTCAAGTTAATATAGTTACACTCAGAAATGGGAGGGAACTAGAGGAAGTGCCAAAGAAGAGAAAGGACAAGCCTATATTTGAGGGAGAGCTAATCCCTAAGGAAATACACGAGTCAAAGAAAAATGATGCAGGTTCAAAGCTAGTGGAGGCTGCAAGGCCGCCACCAACTTTCCCCCAGAGATTGCAAAAAAAGAATGATGATCGCATGTTCAACAAATTCCTCTCTGTGTTGAGCCAGGTTCAATTAAATATTCCATTGGTAGATGTACTTCGTGAAATTCCAAAGTATGCTAAGTACATAAAAGATATAGTGGCTCACAAGAGGAAATTAGCTGAGTTCGAGATGGTTGCACTCACTAAGGAGTGCACTTCAAGGGTCCAAAACAAGCTTCCTCAAAAGCTTAAGGATCCTGGCAGCTTCACCATCCCTGTGCAGATTGGTAATGTTAACGGGGGTCGTGCTCTTTGTGATTTGGGGCCGAGCATAAATATAATGCCCTTGTACTTGTTTAAGAAATTGGTTCTAGGAGCTCCAAGACCCACCACTGTGATGTTGCAATTAGCTGATAGGTCCATAGCCTACCTTGAATGAGTGATTGAAGATGTGTTGCTGCAAATTGGGAAATTCATCTTCCCAATTGACTTCATTATTCTAGATTTTGTGTGTGATGAACAAGTCCTAATCATATTGGGATGACCTCTCTTGGCTACTTCTGATGCAATAATTAAAGTGAGAGAGGGAAAAATGATTATAAGGGTGGACGACGAGGAAGCAGTCTTTAATGTCTATAAAGCAATCCAACTTCCCCGCCACTATGAGGAGCTTTATATGATATCTGTTGTAGAGGTGGATGAGAAACTTCTTGAAACGAGTGTATATCTTGACGACTCTCTAGAAAAAGCACTCATGATGTTCGATAGTTTGATGATTGATGATGATTTTGAGGAGATAATGCATATCCTAGATGCATCCTGTGCTTACATGCATGGAATACACCCGTTTGAGCCCCTTAATAGGCCAAGTGGTCCTTCTCCAAAGCCGTCAATTGAAGAAGCTCCAAAATTGGAGCTTAAACCCCTACCCCGTCACATTCAATATGCTTATTTGGGTAGTTCTAACACTTTACCTGTCATTGTTTCTTCTGACTTGTCTAAATTGCAGGAAGAAAAGTTGTTGAGAGTGCTATGTGAGCACAAGCGAGAAATTGGGTGGGCAATTTCTTACATTAAAGGTATTAGTCCAGCTTTTTGCATGCATAAAATCCTCATGGAGGAAGAACACAAGCCAAGTGTTGAGAAACAACGCCAACTAAATCCAATCATGAAAGAGGTGGTAAGAAAATAAGTGATTAAGTGGCGTGATGCAGGTATTGAATTTCCAATCTCTGATAGCAAATGGGTAAGCCCCGTGCAATGTGTACCTAATAAAGGGGGATGACTGTAGTGGTTAATGTAAATAATGACATAATTACTACAAGAATTGTCACTGGGTGGAGAATTTGCATAGATTATAGAAAATTGAACAATGCCACCCGGAAAGACCACTTTCCCCTCCCCTTTATTGACCAAATGCTTGATAGATTAGCTGGACAGGAATACTACTGTTTCCTAGATGGTTATTCGGGGTATAATCAGATTGCTATAGCCCCTGAGGACCAAGAGAAAACCACATTTACGTGTCCTTATGGCACGTATGCATTCAAGAGAATGCCCTTTGGTCTCTGTAATGCACCTGCAACTTTTCAAAGGTGTATGATGGCTATTTTTACTGACATGGTTGAAAGATTTGTAGAAGTGTTCATGGATGATTTCTCTGTGTTTGGGTGTTATTTTGATAATTGTTTAATGAATCTTGATAAAGTGCTTGCAAGGTCTGAAGAGACAAACCTGTTACTAAACTGGGAAAAGTGCCATTTCATGGTACGTGAAGGTATAGTCTTGGGGCACAAGGTGTCCAAAAATGGGTTGCAGGTGGATAAAGCAAAGGTGAAAGCGATTGAAAAATTTCCCCCACCGACTTTCGTCAAAGGCATTCGCTGTTTCTTGGGCCATGCAGGTTTTTATCGTCGTTTCATTAATATTTTTCAAAAAATTCTTCTCCGATGTGCAGGCTTCTTGATAAAGATGTCACCTTCAAGTTTGATGATGCATTTGAGGAGCTAAAGGGAAGGTTGGTGACTCCACAAATTATCATTGCACCAGATTGGGCGCAACCATTTGAATTGATGTGCGATGCAAGTGACATAGCAATAAGAGCTGTTTTGGGGAAAAGGAGAGATAAAATCTTTCACTCCATTTACTATACGAGCAAAACTATGAATACAGCTCAGATGAATTACACAGTCACTGAAAAAGAGTTGCTTGCAGTGGTGTGGGAATTTGACAAGTTCAGATACTATCTAGTGGGAACCAAAGTCATAGTCTACATATATCATTCAGCTATTAGATACTTTTTTGAAAAGAAAGACGCCAAGCCGAGGCTGGTTCGTTCGGTCCTTCTCTTGCAAGAATTTTACTTAGAGATCCGAGATCGAAAAGGGACAGAGAATCAAGTGGCTGATCACTTGTTCAGACTTGAAAATCGAAGCCATGTAGCTGAGGAGGGTCAATCAAAGAAATATTTCCTGATGAGAACTTATTAGTAGTCACCTCAGGTGAAGCCCCATGGTATGCAGATCATGTCAATGTTATTGCAAGTGGGATGATGCCACTAGAACTGACACCTGACAATAGAAGAAGATTCTTACATGATGTGAGGCTCTACATGTGGGATGAGCCATTTTTATATAGGTAGTGCGCATATCAGTTGGTGCGAAAGTGTGTTCCTGAGGAAGAGATGAATGCAATACTACATGACTGCCATGCTTCGCCATACGGAGGTCATCACGGTGGGGATAGAACCACCCAAAAAGTTCTACAATCAGGTTTCTATTGGCAAAAATTGTTTAAGGATGCACATGCCTTTGTTAAAAATTGTGACAGGTGCCAAAGAACCGGAACAATCACGAAGAAGCACAAGATGCCTCTGCAAAACGTTCTAGCAGTAGAGCTTTTTGATGTTTGGGGGATTGATTTCATGGGATCGTTCCCATATTCTAATGGTCACAGGTACATCTTAGTGGCAGTCGACTATGTTTCTAAGTGGGTAGAGGCCATTGCTCTTCCTACTAACGATGTAAAGGTAGTGGTGAGCTTTGTAAAGAAGCACATCTTCACACCTTTTGGGACTCCAAGAGTGTTGATAAGTGACAGAGGAAGTCACTTTTGTAACAAATTGCTGAATAATGTTCTTGCAAAGTATGGAGTTAAGCACAAGGTTTCCACTGCCTATCATCCCCAAACGAGTGGTCAAGTAGAAGTATCAAACAGAGAGGTAAAGCAGATTTTGGAGAAAACAGTAAGTGGGAATAGAAAGGACTGGTCTGGGAAGCTGGACGACGCATTATGGGCATATCGAACTGCATACAAGACTCCCATAGGTACTTCTCTGTACATGTTGGTTTATGGGAAGACATGCCACTTGCCCTTCGAGCTTGAACATAAAGCTTATTGGGCGATCAAAAAGCTAAATACGGATATGGACTCAGCTGGTGAGAAGAGGTTGCTGCAACTCAACGAGCTTGATGAGTTTCGATTGCACGCATACGAAAATACCAAATTATATAAAGAAAAGACGAAGAGGTGGCATGACAAGCACATCAAACATCGTGAGTTTGAACCAGGACAGGAAGTTCTCTTGTTCAATTCAAGGTTGAAGCTTTCCCCAGAAAGCTTAAGTCTCATGGGCAAGTCCTTTTGTTGTGGTAACTGTAAGACCTCATGGGGCGGTGGAACTGCGTGATATGAGTTCAAGCGGTACATTCTTAGTAAATGGCCAGAAAATAAATCATTATTGGGGTGGTGACATTGAACGTCACAAGACCTCGGTGTACTTGGCCAACACTTTAAAAAAATGCGTGGAGTCGTGCCGCGACGTTAAATCAGGCGCTTGTTAGGAGGCAAACCAATTTTTATTGCTTTCATAGCTTAGTTTTTTTTTCCAGTTAGTTAGGGACTAATTTTTTGTTTTCTTTGTAATTGTAAAAATCTTTGGTGGGAATGGTGTGGGGTGTATGTAATGTATGTATGTGTGTTAGGATGGTTGATTTTATCAAAAAAATAAAAAAAATAAAAATTTCAGCGATGTGAGCGCCCAGGCCAGCACCCCAGCTGGCTGAGGGACACTTTACAGTACGCTTAGAAGCTTCAACGCCAGCCCCAGAGTGAGGCGCTGGGCTTGCGGTCAGGTTTGTATTTTTTTCAAAAAGAAATTTCGTTTGTTTTATTTATTTAGAACACCAAACCCAAATAACCCAACCCACATACCCATATACGCACACATCCTAACCCATACCCAACTACCCAAACCCATTCCCACTTAAATTAGAAAATCTAAAACCCAAAACCCCTTCCTCCAAGACACAAACGCCCACTGCCTCTCGCTTCTTCTAATTTTTTTTTTTGTGTTTTCACTCTATCTCTCTCAAATTTTTCAATCTTTCTTACTCAATCAAAACTCAAGGCTAAAAGGTATGTTTTTCTTGTTCTCATTTCTTGTATTTTCAAAATTTTTAGTGTAATTTTATCTCTACTTTCCCAACAACCCCAAATCCCCTAAGTTTCTTAAACATGCTTTAGTATATGGTGGATGGTCTTAATAAACACGAAATTGATGCACAAATTTGGTTGTGAATGTGTGTTTGAAGTAGTAACTATAATTCCCTCTACTTCATGTAAATCTGGGAGGGCTACCTTGTTCCACCATTATTGAAATAAAAGAAGTACAGTTGATGCCCACAAGGTGTTTGCTAAAATGCAAAAGAGAGTAAATTTGAACACCGATGAAGTCTAAGTAGCCGAGTGTAGTTGTACATGAGTTTGGGAAAAGTGTGGGGTGCTTGGGGGGTATTGTATCTTGTTGTATTCTTTTGTAAGTAGTAATTAATGTACTATATTAGTGTAGTAATGTAGAGTTTGGCTTTGTTATGCTTGTACTATAGTTAAGTTACGACCATGTGGATTACTTAAATTGTATGGCGTAGGGAAGTCGGAGTACCTATAGCCTTGTGATGACACATTGGTGCAAGTTGGATCAATATCATGATTTAATTATTCATATCCTTTGGTTTTAAGTGTGGGGTCATCTTGCCTTTCACGATGACCTTAGGCGGATTTTTTTTATTCATTCTCATCTTTGTGTTTATCATGTGTAGGTTGCTATGGCTCGTGATGGCGCAAATAAAGGAAAAGGGGTGGGGAAGTCATCCTCTACTACCCCCCCCCCCCCCCCCCTTAAAAAAAACGCAAGCAAGGAGAGAGTTCCTCCCGAAAAGCCAAGGGAAAGCAAATTGCAAGCGAGTCAACGAGGCAACCACGACCGCGAGTGGAACTAGTTCGGGAAGATGCCATCAAATGGCATGGCACTTTTGTGACATATGGAAGATATGTGTTTGAGATGGGGATAAATGTGAAGGCCTTCGAAAGGAACTTCCCCGAGGTGCTTTCTAGGTTGATCGAAAAGAAGATGAATAAATTCCTTAAATGTCCGGGCCCTTCAAATCTAAGCATGGTTAGAGAATTATATAGCAATTGGAATATGGGGTATGAAAAGTCATGGGTTCGAGGAAAGGAAATCCCTATGGATAGGGAAGCCTTGTGTAACTTCTTGGGAGTTGATAGCCCAAATCCCCGGCGGCTACGCAAGTTTGTTAAGAGTCCCAGCTACCAAGCATTACATCACACACTTTGTGGCGTCGATTCTAATGCAAAATGGACCCGGACTAAAGGGAATGCACACCTTGAGATGATCCGTTTCGACTTCAACAAAATGGCCAAGGTTTGGCAAAACTTTGTGCAAGCAAGATTAATGCCCGTTGAGCATAATAGTAAGTGCACTCGAGCTCGAGTGTATGTGATCTACTTCTCGATGACTGGGCGACCCTTAAATATGGGTGAGATCATGCTTGGATAAATGGCCCGAACCCATTTTGGAGGGAGGATCAAGATATTCTTCTTTGGAAATATTCTGACACATACTTACTATCTCGCAGGGAACCAGAGTACCCTGGCCATGATGAGGTGGTGGAGGCGCCCACGACATTGTTGGACATCACTTCCTTTCTAGAGTCCACGTCCAAGCTCACCCAAGCTGCTACGAATGAGAGGGATGAAAACTACACCATGTATCTTTACAACACCCTAAATGTTATCATGAGCAGGCTAGGGGTGTCAGAAGAGGAGCGGCATCACTTGCAGAATGATCTCTCCAGTTCTTTGAAGGATATGTTAGGTATAGCACCAGGCAGTCCCAGCTATCCATTTGAGGATGAAAACACTCACAAAGGATCAGACGATGATGATGATGATGATGATGATGATGACGTTACAGGACCAATGGATTTGGTTCCCTTGGGTGATGATGATGAGCCCATTGCCGCAGCAGGTGGGCACCCTAAGGAGGCAGCATCTTACTAGCAGGGAGTTCTTTCTCTCCACCTTACTCTATTTTAAATTTATATGCACCAGGGACTATGCATGGCTTAAGTGTGGGGGTGGGGGAATGCTCCTTGTAGTGTAATTGTATATAAAATTTTTGGCATACTTTGTTAGTGTTATTGTTTTGTTTTATTTATTACATTTTTATATTAGTTTAAGATTAACATATTTTAATTAGCTAAAAAATTTTTAAATAAATTTAGAAAAAGTTTGGGAATTTTCCCAATGATGGATCCGCTGGACAATTTTCTTGAGGGATTAAAGTCCGGAAAAGAAATATCAAAAATATTTTCTTTTATATTTTTAGGTAGTTAGGTAGTATCCCTTGGTTTTTCTTTCGACATCGATTCTTTTCCAAGGGTGTAGCTCGAACCGGGTATTGTGGTTTAGTTTTTATTATTAATTTTTTTAGGAGTAGGATAAGGAAGAAAAGTGAGATTTATCTGAGGTACCTATTGACGTTTTGGTGTTGGCAAGTTAAATTATGGCACACACTCTGTCTTCCTGCATATATGATTTGAATTGTAATGCCCAGGTAAATTAAGTAGCCTACTCTGTGACGCCTTTTTCTCAGTTGATTGACTTGTATGCTGTCACGCCCCAAACTTGGGGAGGCGTGGCTGGCACCCGATGCCGCACCGGCCCGAGCGAACCACTCTGTAACTTTCTCTGTAACTCATGATCGTTCGACCAAAACTAGAACATACATAGGTCGAGTTAGCTGAACTCATTCCTTTTGTAACTATCATGGGCCAACATGGCCACAACTCATAATGTATAACTATAAGTGGGAAACACTCTATGAATAACTATCATTCTTAAAATATGAATACATATGGGCTGTCAAGACCTCTGACATACTGTACATAATGAACCTCTGTGTCTACAAAGCCTCTAAGATTATTTTACATCAAACATGACAGGGCACCGACTTACCCATACGTTTATAGAAATTTTTTGACACAATGACTGATAGATTCGGCTGCACTCCGAATGAGGTGGAGTCTTACAGATCCTTCGCTGAATGTAAACCTCGTCTACTATGAGGGCTCATCAATCTGATTATCTATACCTGCAGGCATGAATGCAACGTCCCCAACAAAAGGACGTCAGTACGAATAATATACTGAGTATGTAAGGCAATATACTGAAAGCTGAAACTGAACTGATAATATTATAACTGAAAGTAACTGGAAGTCAAAGATAATCTGAAGATATGCTCACCTGCTGATATTGACTCAACTCTCTCAATATAGTAAGTAAAATAGTTGTTCGGCCCTATAAGGCTCTGCCGTAGTAGGCTCACTCATAGGCGCTCAACCATACTAGGCTCTATATCTCGACCAACTGGGCTCGCTCATAGGCGCTCGACCACAGTAGGCTCGGTATATAACTTACTATCTGATCAGAGGTTGCCCAATAGGGGCTTGCCCCTTGATTATAGCTCGATGGTAATAAAAATATTGTAATACTGTATATATAGACTCTCTGCTCTCTTAACTGAAAGAAGGAAATAAATCAATAAAATCTCTCGGTACATCATAAGGCCATTATGCCTCTGAATAATATCATGAAATAAAATTTACCAACTTACATTTTTTTTAGACCCATGAACAGACGATAAAATAATATGACACGCGGGAGTATAAGAATATACACAAGTATTTCTATGAATAGCGTAATTTATGGAAGTTGAGCATTTGCTCGTTTCGCTTGTGTCATATAGATCATGCCAAAAAGAAAGAAAGTATAGCCTTAACATACTTGGAGTAGGGAAAATCTGTATGATATTCTGTCCATATGGATATATGAGTCAGATAGGATGTCATTAACAGAATAAGATGTAACCCTTTAGCACATCCCAGGGGCCAAGTAACCAAGATAATGAAAGCATGCCTATATGAAAAATTCTCAAAGCGAGGACTTTGTTACTTCAACAATTCACTTAGTAATTTCTTTAGAAATAACAATTCATCAACTAATACATAATAACAGAGACACTTCCTGGTCCCTTCACAAGGTTTATGGCACCTATGACATCGGGACACTCCTCGGTCATCTCCTTTCCACCTTTTCAGTTTCCTCTAATTGTTAATAAATCCTTCACATGTATCTTTTTTCCAATTTCCGAAGAGCTAATGAGGGGCGAAACTTCCATTTATAATCTAAAATATGGTCAAAGAAGTGTGTTGTCACAACTGTGAACTCTTTCTATAACTTTGAAATTTAAGATTTTCAACCATGAGAGCCATTACAAAGTTTCAAGACTCTAGTTGTAATTTGCAAACATGTGTGTTGCTTACTAGGTTTGCTGTTGAATTCTATCATCACTGAACCTGTTTATTCAAACACCTTTTCGGTTCAAAATTTGATGTTTCATTATGGTGTTTGAAACTTTAACATCACTATACATATGAAAAATATGTAAGAAGACGAACAAAAACAAGAGAGGGGCACCTTACTCTAGATAGCCACCTATTAATAAATGTCTAAGAGTCATATCTCTTAGGAAGTGGTTTGCTGCCACGTGGGGGTTGGGTAGGGGGTTTAAATCTTTATCCACTAATTTATTAATTAGGTAATGGCCCGTTACTCGATAATTAACCAATTACCCACATAATTAAAAATTATCTCAAATTACCTGAAAATACTACTAATTTTTAATACACTTTATACGTCATACTATCACAGTCATATAGTGCCTTGTAAAATAATTTCACACACTATTATTTCATTAAAACATCCATGTAAAAATACATATATTTTCTCAACTTCTAATTTTCCTAATCTCATATAAAGAGTACAAATTTTCGTACGCTTAATTCTTAAAATGGTAAAAAGATAACTTTCTTTTCTTGTGAGAAAAATAATTCTATCTTTACTATAAAGAAAATCTCATAAACTTTCTTATATTACGTGTATAATTTAAAACATATTCGTTATTAATAATTATATAAAATCATATTTTTTAAACCATTTTTTTCCTTTAAAAATTCCACTCAAAATACCATATCCAATATGTATATATAACGGTATCAAGGTTGTTAAAATCATGAGATGTAACATATGCTACTTAGTGCATTTCTTCTTAAAAATTTTCAACTTGCTATGCTTGCTTGACTTGAGAGTCGCACATAACCGTCTTGAGTGATCGAGTGCCATGTATGTGTAAGAATTGTTAATGTTCTGTGCTATCTTGTGTAGTTTAGAACTTGCCCTGTGTGTTAATCAACGTAAAATCATTAAGTTATGCTAGTCTAGGAGATGACGTAGGTTTTTCTTTCTTGACCATAAAGGTGCTTGTCACTGACAAATAAAATTATCCTGTTGCTAGCCCCTTTGAGCCTATAGATCATTCCTTGGCACCCACATTATAAGTCGTACTCCTACTTTGTTCTTAATACGAGATTGTTGAACCTTTAACTCCTAAGGCACTTAGTAGCTAAAAGAAGTAAGGTGAGAGAGTGGGGAGTGGTCATTGAGTGGAACCTTGGAAGGACTCTTAAGGTGCACTAAAATTATGAAAAAAAGGTCACTAGCTATTGTTGTTCAATGTATGGAGTGTGTGTAGAAAAAGAAAAAAAATGTTGCAAGAAAAATCAAATAGAAGTTCAAATAATGTCAAAAGATACACATCTCCTAAGCTTTCTCATTCGTGCTAGTGAATCCATAGAGGTGCTTAATTGAGAAGAGGGCTATGTCATATATGGTGTATGACAAGTGAATGGGTTGAAAATAAATTGAGCTTGATTTTTGAGTGTAGTGTATAAAAGTGCTTAGGAGGGTTAGTCACTATTCCTAAAGGTATCCTACCCTTCCCTTAGCCTACATTACAACCTTAAAGTCCTAATTGATCCTAGATTTGGCTAGCTTAGATTAGTAGAGATGTACACTACGAGCAAGCTTATGGTACGACCACGAGATGCACATGATTTATTTGTCAGAGTGAGTGAATTTTGTTCAATTGTTTGATGTCCTTAATTTATGTTCAATGACGTATTTGAATGTGTTGACTACTTTGAGATTCACTCTTTTGCTTGTGGTGAGGGCACTTGGTCTCGTGACGGATTGGTGATGTTGTGCACTTTCTTGTGTTGGGTGAGTGTGTGAGTTGATGATGCTTAGTGGTACCGAGTTTTCTTTTGAGGTAAGGTGTTTGTGGAGAGGGTGCTTGAGTTGATTGAGTTGGTTGCATAACATTAAATATACTTGATCTAGTTAAAAGTGGGAAGAATGTGAAATTTGTGTGTCATGCTTAATTGCCAATATCGATTATAGTCAAAAGGTAGGGTGTTTGATTGAATTAATTGTGAAGTCCTATTTCATAGTGCTAATCATGTTTTGGGGTGTTAATATAGTTCCATTGCTCGAGGACGAGCAATAGTCTAAGTGTGGAGTGTTGATAATCGGCTTAATGTATGCATATTTTAGTATAGATCGCCTCACATTTTGCTCATGTCTTGTAGATTTAAGATGTTTAATATGATGATTTGTGCTAAATTGTGGTATTTCTATGTGTAGGAATCATTCGGATGCAATTTGGGATGAAACGGCGCGAATTGGAGCAAAATCGGAGAAAAAAGGAAATTTTGAAAGACACAACGCAGTTTCCAGAATGCAAAATATTAGAGCGCCAGGGCCAGCGCCCCACGCTGCCCTTGACGCTCGGGATGTAAAGTTCCCCTATTTCGCCTAGGATTCAGGTATTTTGACCCTAAGAAGCCCCCAACTCATATAAAAGCCACCCTAAACCTATTTTGGTGGGGAGGATACGTGATTTTTGGAGGAGAACAAAAGTACGAAACACTCGGGAGCACGAATTTGAGCAATCCTTCCATTCTTCTTCTAGTATTCATTGATTTTATGTATGTAAACATTATGTTTGATGATTGTATGAATATGAGTGACTAAGAACCTGTAACGACCCGACCGGTCATTTTGAGCTCTAACGCGTCGTTCAGCAGTTTAAAGTCATGAGCAGCTCCATTTCACGTATTATAACTTGTAGGTGTGGTCAGAATTGAATTTCGGAAAGTTTAGAGTTGATTTGGAAAGAAAGTTCTCATTTCAGAAGCCTTAAGTTGGAAGAATCAACTAAGATTTGAATTTTGAGTAAACGACCTCCGAATCAGGATTTGAAATTTCCAGGAGGTTCGTATGATGATTTCAGACTTGGGCATCAGGTTTTGGATAACCCGGGATCGTTTCGATGCATAGTGTGGAAGTCAGCATTTTTGAAGAAATTTCCTAAGTTTGGCTTGAAGCGTATTTCAGTGATGTTGATGTCCGTTTGGGATCCCGAGTCTGGGAATAGCTTTGTATGGTGATTCTGGAGTTGGGAGCGCGATCGGAGAGGAATTTGGATGTCCGTAGGTCATTTTGAAGTCATTAGGCTAAAGATAGAAATTTGAAGGTTTTTGAGAAATATGACCGGAAGTGGAAGTTTTGATCTCGAGCTCGAAATGCGATTCCTGAAGTTGGATCAGGTCCGTAATGTCTAATATGACTTGTGTGCAAAATTTGGGGTCAATCGGACGTGATTTGATAGGTTTCGGCATCGGATGTGGAAGCTTGGAATTTCAAGTTCATAAAGTTGAGATTTGGGTGCGATTCGTGGTTTCGATGTTGTTTGATGTGATTTGAGGCCTCGAGCAAGTCCGCATTATGTTTTGGAATAGGTTGGTATAATTGGACGGGGTCCCGGGGGCCTCGGGTGGATTCCGGGTGGTTAACAGATCAAGTTTGGGAGTTTGAAGAAGGATGAGGTTGCTGTCATCTGGTGTGATCGCAACTGCAAGGATTTGGCCGCAGGTGCGGAGCCACAGGTGCGGATATGGAATGGCAGGTGCGAAGGATGGATGGTCTGGCTGGGAGCTCAGGTGCGATGGCATTTCCGCACCAGCGAAGACGCATATACGGACAGAGGGCGCAGGTGCGGTTTTGGGCTGGAGTTGAGGTAGCCGCAGGTGCGGGAGATTGGTCGCACCTGCGGAAGCGCAGGTCCGACAAGGGGACCGCAGGTGCGGAAATAGGCCTGGGCAGATTGTTTTTAAGCAAGAATTTGGACATTTCTCTATCTATTTTCATATGCTATGGGCGATTTTGAGGAGCTTCAAGGAGAGGATTTCGTCAAGGATCGCAAGGTAAGTAATTTCTTCGCATTTTTTAATTAATACAAGATTGTTACATAGATTTGGTATGGGAAATTAAGGAAAATTTGGGAATGTTGAAGGAAACCTAGAAATTTGGTAAATTGGAATTTAGCCATGAATTTGAGCATGGAATGTAGAGTAAATTTTATATTTGAACTAGTAAGGCTATGGGTAGAATGTATCTTCAAGAAATTTCAGATTCCGGGCACGTGGGCCCAAGGGAATTTTGGTCATTTTACTAAGCAGGGTTGGGAAATTATATAATTTGGAATTTTTAGAAATATTAGAGTATATTTTCATTGGGTTGTCATTGTTTGGATAGTTTTGGGGCGTTGTGCATCCGTTGGAGTCGTCGGAAGGGCTTGGAAGCCGGTATTGGAATTTTGGAGGGAGGTAAGTCTCCTTTCTAACTTTGTGAGGGGGAATTGTCTTCCTAGGTGAATTAATTAAGTACATGTTATTATCTTCGGGGGCTACGTACGCACGAGGTGACGAGAGTCCGTGCGTAGCTACTATTATGCCTTGTCCGGGTAGTGTAGGACCCACTAGCATGCCTTACGTGTTGTACCTATAATCCTGCCTGTAATACTAAACTGCTAATATAATCAAAATCGTAATTGAATATCTGAAGAAGACTAGAGTTCATTTTCTTAATTATCTAGAAAGAGAATTTATTCCTCTGTGGATAATTGTGTACCTGATATGGTTGTATTACTGAAATATCATTAAACTTGGCACATGAGTTTTAAAACAAAGATTTAAGAGCTATATTTCATGTCCCTTTAAAAAGACTTTTACCACTTTCCTGAGAAAATGACTTTCTTGATAAAATGGAGACTTATTGTGTGGACATGTGTAACTCTGGGTGCCTGAGTCGCATGTATGATTCGCAAGCGGGATGACCCTATATTTGTGTATATTCATATAAGCACCTGAGTCGCAGGTATGATTCGCGAGCAGGCTAACCTAAGTATTTTATGTATAACCACGTCACATGATTGATTCGCAAGCGGGTCAGATGGATGCATCTATGGTTCGGGCCGTTCGACCCTTGGCAATGCACAATTTATGTTTATGTTGGTTCGGGCCGTCGACCCTCGGCATTGCTTGCGCATGATATTTACTGAGTATTTGCTGTGATTTATACTTGTTTATCGGCCTAAGGAAGTTTTAATGGCCAGTTATGAGGAAGGAGAGTTTATGTGTAAAATGTGAAATAAGTTTGATGTTTCTTATCCTAAGATTTAAATTATCAACTGAAATGACGAAGACTTAAAGTGTTAAATGTGGAAGGAGTTGATATTATTTATTCCTGAATTTTAATAAATTGTCTATGCCATTCATGCTTAGTGTCTCACTTGAATATACTAAATTGACCTCTAGCCAGTGTCTAATTCGACCTCTCATCACTACCTCTCTGAGGTTAGGCGGGTGACTTACTGAGTACACGTTATTTATGTACTCATGCTACACTTGCTGTGCATTTTATTTCATAGGTACTTTCATAGCGATGTGGAGGATTGGAGACTTAGGCGAGCTGCATCATCTGGAGGCGATCCGCAGCTGACAGAGTCTCCCTCATACTGTATTACATTATTTTAAATTTCTTTGTCCACTTGTATTTCGGACAAGCTTTGTAGAAATTGTAAAATTCTTAGAAATTGCTCATGTACTTGTGACACCGGGTTCTGGGATATGTTGGGATGTATTTGCTGAAGTTTAGTATTCGAACTATTGTTTTAATTAACATATTTTATTTGGTTAATATGTAATAAAGTGAAAGGAAATATTTTTCATAAATGTTAAAATCAGGAAATCATTTCAATTAATTAATGATTGTCTTGCCTGACAATGATGTCCGGCGCCATCACGACCTTATGGATTTTGGGTCGTGACAACATGGTATCAGAGCTCTAGGTTCCCTTAGGTCTCACGAGTCATGAGCAAGTCTAGTAGAGTCATGTTTCCATGTGTAATTGGTTGGAGCTGTTGTTATGGCCCTGCAACAGAATAATATGTTGTTTCAGCTCAGTAGTTGTGTTTCTGAGAGCGTTAAGGCTATGCTCAGGTAGTGATGATGCTTGCGATTGGTTATCGTGTGATGTCTATATGATGATAGAATGCTTGCCCGTATGTTGGGAGTGATGAATGGTTTGAAGGGAGGTCTTCTCAGAGTGTGATTTCAAGATTTCGGTACTTTAGTTCCGGCAAAGGAAAGGCATTGGATTATGAAAGGTCCGGTTGGGGTTGATAAAGTATTAAGACTTGGTGTCTTCAAGTGAGGTGGGATACGCACCTGTGACGTGAAGTCGTCGTCATTGATTGAATGGAATGCGTTAAGTTTGTCGGTGCTATGGTTTCTTCGATTGCGTGGGCTCAGAGTATTGAGAAGAAGTATTGAAGAATGCGGTTGGCAAAGGCCATGAGGTGCGGTGGTTCAGTACCGGATAAGTGTTGATAAAGAAGGCATCTAGAGAAAGATGATCTTCAGAGAGCTTGAAGTCGTGGTGATCTGCTGGTTTGAGAGCTACAGAGAATGATCATGAAGTGAGGCTAGGCGGTGGTTCCATTTATAGGAGGCCAGGTGTAAGAAGCGGAAGTCGAGCAGTCACAAAGTGGGGGAGCGGCATCATAGCTTGGAATTTGTAGATATTGTTGCGCATTTAATAGGTGTCCATGAGGAGCAGACAGACTAGTAAAGTTGGTAAATGAAGCAGGGCGCAGGATGCGGTCTTGAAGTCGCAGAGAGCGTTCATTTCAGCATCGTTGGAAGGTTTTCGCGGGTGATTCCCACAGATGGGTCATCTCCTGTGAATAGGGTAGCGGTAGCATGGTTGGCAGGTCTCGGTGAGGGGTTCTAGTGGCTATTCGGTAAGAGGCGGAATGTGTGAATGATGCTAGAGAATTTGAGTATTTAGGGAGTACTAGCAAGAGAATTTGGACGGATTGGTTGAGCAAGATCGCGTTATCAAAGGATAAAGGATCTCAGCAGGGTCTAGAGTGGTGCAATGAGTAGCTTCGAGCTAAGTGGGGGAGTCCCACCATCTGCAGTTGGGTTGTAGGGTTGCCTTCTCAGAGGGTTGCGGATTGTCGGCGTGTTGGCAAATTATTTCAGCTAAGGGAAATGAGTAAAATGGTGATTGTGCGTGGGATTTGATGAATGTGTGCAAAAGTTGGCCCTGTCGGGCAAGGGTCAGGCTTTAGAAGATTTAGAATTTTGCTTGAGGCATAGGGAAGTTGTCAGGGTAGTGACTCAGTCGTGCTTCAAGGAAAATGGTGTTCAGGTGCTAGAAGAGCCTTGAAGTTGATTGTATTCGGGGCCAGTCAGAGTGGGTGACACTCAATAGCGGTCCTAGTGAATTCAAAAGTTAAGAATGCGGTGTTTAAGGGTTTCAGGCAGCAGTGTGATCGAGAATCGAGCTTTTGTAGAGTAATTTATGAGAAAAAGGAGAATGGTTGGAATGTTCTATGGTGTGTTTCAGCATATAGGATAGTATTGGACGGGTGGGAGAAATAAGCTCCGGATTGTAGAAAGATGATCAGGATGGTATGAGACGGGTTGCGGGATTTAGGCAGCATAGTCTCATGAATCAAGGTCACTCGGGATGAGGGTTGAGTTTGCTATGAGTTGAAGGAAGTTGCTATTATTCCTGAAGCAATTGAAGATGATTAAAAGAAGATAGATTGATTAGCCATGGTTGAAATGGCACATTGCGGCAGTGATCAGTTCCTTTGATGTGATTAAGTTATGCATGCTGTTTGTGCCGGTGTGTGCGGGGCTTGTCGGCCGTCGTAACAGATTTTATGTGGGAGTATTTGAATGCTATGGCCTATCAGGCGTAGGCGGATCCCGAAAGGGTTATGGTGGTATAGACTACTACTTAAGGATTTGCATGTTGGGTGGTTGTGAGAATTCACTCGTGTGTTGAGATGATACTCTTGAATTGAGTTAAGTAAAAGGTTTCTATATGATGAAGTGTTCAACCTATTGGTGGTTCAGAAGTTATGATGGAATTCTTGCGCTACCTCATATTGGCATGTTAGGTGCGGTAAGCGGTATGTAACTGGGAGTGAGAATCAAGATTGTGATTCAGTGTTGACGAGGATGTCATGAGCTCGAATGAGCAAGAATAAGTGATTTGAGAGTTCAGAGTAAGCTGGTGTTATCTTCAGTGTCACCTGAGATTGATATTCGGTGGAAGAGGCTTTGTACCCTGGTTATGGGTTCTTGAGTTGCCTTACAGCGTAGTATGGCCAGTGGTGGATTGTGGGTGTTTGTCCTGGCTATGATGGTTGTTCTCACGTATTATGAGAGAAAGTGGGTTAATGTGGACCACGGTAAAGTTATTATCTTAGCTTGGTGCGAGCAAGGTAGACTCGGTGTTTGTGGATGGATTTAAATATGACTATGGGCTCCGTATGAGCCAAGCATGTTCATTTCAGTATAGAGATCCTCAAGGAGGAGTGTTGGGATATCAGGTGATTGTTCCATCTTCGTCAAATTCATGTGATATTATGATTGTGCCGTGTGAGTTGTGAAATAGCTTGATAATTTCTTATGTGTTGAGGTCCCG
>ML428782.1:611-20800 GCA_005239525.1 Nicotiana knightiana | reverse complement strand
ATCCTATATTACTTGTCGACCACGTACACTTGCGTGTGCATTGGGAAATCAACCAACACGTACCTATTGAGATAGAACATAACGCTTGTTGAGAAATTAAGATGCTTAATCTTGATCTTTGTCTTGCAGGTGATAACATGTTGGCACAGATGAATGAATTCGAGGAGTTTGGACTAGACGTATATGAAAATGCGAGGATTTTCAAGGAAAATACTAAAAGGTGGCATGATCGTCTGATTAAGCCAAATGAGTTTGATGAAGGGTCAGAGTCTTACTGTACAATGTGGACTCATATTATTTCCCGGAAAATTCAAGTCTAGATGGACAGGACCATATGTGGTGAAACATGTATCAATATATGGGGGAAATGAGATCCAGACCAGGACGAGACAGAAAGTTTCAAATTGAATGGAAACATACTAAAAATGTATCTTAGTCAGGCAAGCCAACAATTGTGATGTCACTACCCAAAATCCACCACAGATCGTGATGGCGCCCAACACCGGAGTCAGGCAAGCCAACAATTGTTTACTAGTGAGATTTTCTTATTTGACACACCAACCCCACATATTCCCAAAATTTTTAGCTTAGATCATTTAAATAAAAGCAGATACATTAACCAACTTAAGTAAATATATCAACATTTATCATGAATCAATATATACAGTCCCAAAATATAGAGTCTACTATGTGCGTTCCAGGAACTAGTGTCACAAGTCAACAGACGAACTAGTAGAATATACAAAAGATGATACAAATTGTACTGTGTCTGAAAGAAATAGACAGAAATAAACAAAACATAACTCCATAGTTCTGCTGAGAATCGCCAAGGGAGGAAGCTCACCGTGGAGTCAGGTCCAGAATATACGTCAAGCTCCGATCGGATAACCAGACGCACCAGTCTCAGAACCTGTACAATTAAGTACAAAAGTTCAGCATGAGTACATATATATATATATATATATATATATGTATCCAGTGAGTATCCTGCCTAACCTCGAAGAGGTAGTGACGAGACATCGACATGACACTCACTAAGGTCCAACAGTATAACTTAACATAATATAATAGAAATGGTAGGCATGTAAATGCAGTGAGGCAACAAATATATATATATGTAGGTACTGAAACCCAAGAAAAATACTAGGAATGAATAAAACAATTACCACTTCATTTTTCCCCCAAATATCTGTCAGATCAATATCGATGAATTTAGTAGGAAATAAATCATACACATGCAGGGTAAAGACAACCAGCCGGAGTCATAAGATAGTCATGCCCGTGCACTGCCGAGGATTGAACGGCCAGTACCAAAATTGCACCTCTCCACAAAGTACTCACATCTATGCACTGCCGAGGATCGAACGACCCGTACCAAAAGTGCATCTCTCAACCTCTCTATACACTTTCGAGGATCGAATAGCCCATACCAAAAGTGCATCTCTCAAATTCGCAGTGGCGTATGGCCCGTTCCCGTAAGAGTGGGGAAAAAACACTCCGCTCGCGGAATGTAAATTGCGAAGCAGTCTCATGCACACACATTATTCCTTTTAAAAAGAGAATACTTTTCAGTGAACAATGTCTTACAAGTCTTTCTCAAATTCCTTAACATCGGGGAAATAAGCAACATGTAACGTTAATTCATTAAGAATATAGTTCATATCAAGTAAAACACAAAGCATGGTGTGGGCCTACCTACCCGGACATAATAGTAATAGTTGCTACGTACGGACTCTCATCACTTTGTACGTACGTAGCCCCCCACAAATTATCCCATATAGCATTTAAATCACCTAGGGGGACAATTTCCCCCTTACAAGGTTAGAAAGGAGACTCACCTTGCGTCGAATTTACTCTCACGACCGAGAACGCGCCCGAAACTCTGAACTCTACACCCGAGGACTCGAAACTAGCCAAATGTTATACAAATACATTAATTTATACTCAAATCATGGAATTCTCCTATTACTTAGCCAAATTCACCATTCTTGAAGAAAATCTAAAATCTGACCCCGGGACCGCATGCTCGAATTCAAATAATTCTTGAAGGAAACACTCACCCAAAGCCTAAGGATCATTAATATACGATTTTTACTTGATTCCATAGCTAATTTACGGGTAAATTCTCAAATTATCGAAAACCCTAGGTTACTACCCAATTCTTGATTTTTCACTAATTGTATGATTAAACTTAATTAGGAATTCATGCATGAAGCCAATATTAGAGTTGAATTTACTTACCTTCAATTACCAAGTCGTTTGCCCCTCTAAAATGGTGGAAATAGCCCCAAGGAAGAAGAAGAAGATGAGAAAAAATGAATTAAACCCCTATATAGAAACACACTGTCGGAGCAGTGTTTTCGCACCTGCAGCTCGAGGATCGCACATGCGGTCTTGCACCTGCGAGTAAAGGCTCGCACCTGCGGAAATGGACTAGGGAGCCTGGGCAAGCACCTGCGGAGTTGACACCGCACCTGCGGCTCCCCTCTTGCGGAACTTTGTCCGCACTTGCGAGAATTGGCCAGACCACTGAGGGTCGCACCTATGAGGCAGGGACCGCAGGAGCGGTCCCACACTTGCGACTGGTCTACCTACCTGCGGTCACACCAGAACAGGTGCACCAACAGCTATTTCAGCTAGTTTTTGGCCTCGTGTGGTGTCCGGGAGGCACTTGGGCCCACCCGAGCCCCCATCCAAGTATACCAACAAGTCCCAAATCATAATATGGACTTACTCAAGCCTTCGGAACACCTAAAACAATACTAAAACGCAAAATCACGGCTCAAAACCCCAAGAACCAAACATAGGAACTTTAAGTTTTCTATACTTCGCTATCAACGTGCCGAACTGACCTATACTACTCGGAATGACACCAAATTTTGCAGGAACGTCATAAATGACATAACAAAACTATTCCCGGTCTCAGAATTCTGTTCGGACCTCGATAACACAAAAACAGGTCCCAAACCACAATAGGAAATTAAGAGATTTCTTATTTCAATATTGGGTGCCGAAACGCTCCCGGGTCATCAGAAACCCATTTCGAACATACGTTCCAGGTTCGAAATCATCACACGAAGCTACCGGAACCGACGAAACTCGATTCCGAGCTCGTTTACCCAAAATGTTGACCTAAGTAAATCTTGGTCTTAAAGGCCAACCTTAAGGAACCAATTATTCCTATAGCACTCTAAACACCTCCGAATCCCGGACCACTAGTCCCCGCAAGTCATAAATCATAAAGTTCCACTATGAGGAGTTTCATTTAGGGGAACGGGGTCCGATAACGCAAAACGACCGGTCAGGTCGTTACACCTCGTCGGTACTTCGTCGAGGTTAGGATGGACAGTTACATGGGGTCAGTTGTATTCATACTACATTCGGCACTTCTTGTGCATATTTTGGAGTCAGTCCTAGAGGCGGTCAAAAGATTGCTCGAGTTGACTATCGGAAGGAGACTTGAGGTACAATTTCTCGGTGTTCGCAGCTCTGAAGTCCCCTTCTACCTTAGCCTAGCGGTTTATTTCCTTTCAGAAAGTTTTGCTTTCATTCAGACCATAATCTATTTTATTCTAGTCGCTCGTGCAGTTGTGACACCAGAACTGGGGTTGTATCAACATATTGCGGTTGTGATGACTTTTCGCATTTTATTTCAGTTCTATTTTCTGTGTTATTGGTATCAGTTAATCTATTTTGTTAAGAATAGCTAAAAACTATTCTAACATTCGCTTGCCTTGCAAGTGAAATGTTAGCCGCTATCACGGTCCCAACAGCGGGAATTCCGGGTCGTGACCGTCGGAAGGTTATTTTTTAAATAAATTAAAAAAGGAAAACAATAGTTAGATACCAGTACCTTATTGGGCCATTCAGTCCAATCGTCACCCATACTAACGGAGAGCTCTTAATTGCTATCGGAGGATAAATTTCAATAGTTTGCACAAGACTAAAGAGATAAAACATTCTTTATTAACTTACGATGAAAAAGAATTATTAACTTGCCGTATCTGAAGTGATATGTAGTAATTAACCTACCTAAAGAAAATCGCATTGAGATAATAGTACTATTATCATGCAATCACAAGTGGAATATTTAATATTGTAATTCAAATGTATATAGTAAGACAAGAAATGCATAATAAATGAATTGTCTTGATTCTCTTAACTAGTTACCCTGTTTTTGTCAATGGACACTTAGAGAAAATACAATATAAAGATAGTGGTTGGTTAAGTACTATATCAGTGAAGTAAAAAAAGTTTTATAAAAGTAATAGCAATTCCAAAAAGTATTTTGCTCATTATTGGTGTTGTGGCTACTTTGCTTTCTATAGCTTTGGCTACACCAGGGACTGCAACATTTTACACGCAATATGTTCCTAAGTATTTTAGTTTTCTTTCATTAAAATTTTAATAGACCTAAACGAAATGGGATTTACATTGAGTAGTATAAATTTTCTCTACTCTATAAGTAATTTTAAATTTATAATATCAAGTTAGTTATCATTTTTATTAGGTTATCATAATTTATATTTATTTATATATTTAACTGCAATTATTACCTATATATGACTTGATATTTTTAACACTAGCAACGCTACAATTTAAACTTAAAAAAAGAGCTTTATTGATAAGAAAAAACAGTATGAAAAATGATAAACATATTCCTTTTTTATAAAGTAATAAAAAATAAAAAGATTATTAATGATACGGACCTCCGAATATGATTCCAGCCATACACCCAGGTCCCAAATTAAGATACGGACCCACCGGGACTGCCATAATACGAATCCGGGTCTGTTTGCTCAGAACATTGATCGAAGTCAACTTAAATCAATTTTTAAGGAAATATTCTCATTTTTAACAGTTTTAAACATATCAACCTTCCAAAAGAACACCTGAACCGTACACGCAAATCGACGGAGGATAAAATAAAGGTTTTGAGACCTCAAAACGCAGAATTAGGTTCTAAAATATAAGATGACCTATTAGATCATCACATTCTCCACCGCTAAAACAATCGTTCGTCCTCGAACGGACATGGCAAAGCACCTAAACTGGCAAAAATGTGGGGATATCTACTCCACATGTCCGAATCGGACTCCCAAGTAGCTTCCTTAACGGGCTGACCTCTCCACTGCACTCGAATAGAAGGATACGTCTTCGACCTCAACTGACGAACCTGCCGGGATAGAATAGCCACCGGCTCCTCTTCGTAAGTCAAATTAGTCTATATTCAAGTCCCCGACAACGGCGCCAAAAACATGTTGGTCCCAGACGCACACGCAAGTACACGTGGTCGTAGCAAGTAACATAATGTTAAATCGAATGTCGAACCCACAGGGACTTGTGTAAACTACTTATCGAATCACTCTAATAGTTATTTAATCAAGCCAAAACAAAATCCAAGAATGTATTTATTTATACTATAATTCTATGAACTAACTAATTATCAATTGACAAAATTATTGTTGTGTGTATTCAGTAGAGACAAATATTCCAGGGTTGTGATCAATTCACCATTCGTATTGCATTCTAATTAATTCTCCCTTTCATATAATTCACTCATGGTTGCTAATTAATCGATAATTGCTCTCGTAGCCTTCTCCCGAAGTACTACTCGCATATTCTCAATAGATTAATGCCTATATTCCTATGAAATTAATCTATTAGAATGTACTAAGATTACGATGTTTAATTAAGCATGGTGATTAGGTATATTCCTATCCTTACCACAAATACGCTCCCCTGAAGGGTTAAGATTGCGCTCTCTTCAATTCTTCTCTAATCTATATACGGCTTTCGCAAGCATAACATAGATAGTATATAGAACCTAACTGCTGGCCAGACAATTAAGCAATTAAACGCAGAATTGAAGAAACAACCATATATTGAATGAATTATAATCAAGGTTAAATTAATGTCGAATAACAATATTCATAGCTAACCAAAACCCCAGAACAATGGGTGTTTAGCCACTCATACTAGATTTAAACAATTGCATAAGTTTTGCATAAATTGAAAATACTAGAATAAGATGAAGAAAACTGATAATCCTATGCTTCTCAATGATCTTCTGTGTGTTTTCTCTCCAAGAATGGCGTCCTCCCTGCAAGTTATTTTTTTGGGAATATTTATACGTTTGGGACAAACCCTAAAAGTGTAAGAGACTTCTATTACAATCGGGAAACACTTATAACCTTCAAAACTCGGAGTTGACTGGACCAGGCACCCAGGCGTTAAGCCCCAAACGCCCCCTTAACGCCTGACCAGGCCTGGCTTTAGGGGCCAAACGCCTGGCTAACGCCAGGTTCAGCCTAGCTTTAAGGGCCAAATGCCCCTTAACGCCACGGTCTGCCTGTCTTTAGGGGTCAAACTCCTGGGTATGGCCCGGGTCACTCCTTTTCGTCTCTTGAGCGTATTTTGACATTTATGCACCCATTTAGCTCGGCTTCCATCTCCAATTCACCTACACATGAAATAGAATCCATTATGCACATATAACGTGTATTTTTATCACAAAATCACATAAGATGTAAGGTATATAATACTTAAAACCATGGATTCTAGCCACGCATCAGAAGTCGATCCTGAATAATCTTGACCTTATCCAAGGCATCGTGTACTAGATCCGTGCCCAACAACCGAGCCTCTATCGACTCGAACCATCCAACTGGTGGTTGACATCGCCTATCATATAATGCCTCATAAGGAGCCATCCCAATGCTCCACTAGTAGCTAATACTGTAGGCGAAATTTACAAGGGGCAAGAACTGATCCCATGATCCTCCGAAGTCTATGACACATGCGTGAAGAATATCCTCCAATTTATGAATAGTGCACTCAGACTGTCCGTCCATCCGAGGATGAAACGTTGTGCTCAACTCAACACGTGTGCCCAATTCATGTTGTACTGCCCTCTAGAAGTGCGAGGTGAACTGCGTACCTCGATCAGAAATGATAGACATGGGCACACTATGAAGACAGACGATCTCGCAGATATAAATCTCTAACAACCGCTCCAAAGAATAGGTAACTACCACTGGAATGAAATGTGCCGACTTAGTCATCTTGTTCACAATGACCCAAATGGCATCAAACATCCTCTGGGTCCCTGGGAGCCCAACAATGAAATCCATACTGATACGCTTCTACTTACACTCATGAATCTCTATCTTCTTAAGCAAACCACCTTGTCTCTGATGCTCATACTTGACTTGCTGACAATTTAGACATCGAGAATTGTGGGCCTCCTCAAGAATCAACTCACGAAGTCCATCAACATTAGGCAATCAAACACGACCCTACATCCTCAAGACCCCTTCATCACCAATATTAACCTTCTTGGTAACACTATGCCGCACTGTGTCCCTAAAATCCAATAAATAAGGTTCGTATATTGTCGATCTCTGATGCGCTCAAAAAAAGAACAACGAGTGGTTGTACAAGCTAGAACACGGCTAGGCTCTGAAATATCCAACCTCCCAAACTGGTTGGCCAACGTTTTGACATCTGATTCAAGCGGCCTCTCGCCGACTGGAATAAACGCAAGGCTACCCATACTCGTTGCCTTCCTACTCAATGCGCAGGCCACCACATGAGCCTTCCCGGGATGATACAAGATAGTGATATCATAGTATTTCAATAGCTCCAACCACCTCCTTGGCCTCAAATTGAGTCATTTTTCTTGAAAAAATATTAAAGGCTCCGATGATTCGTGAAAACCTCACACGACACGCTGTAAAGATACTTCCTCCATAGCTTCAACGCATGAACAATGGCTGCCCACTCTAAATCATGGACAAGGTAATTCTTCTCATGATCCTTTAACTGCTGCGACGCATATGCACTCACCCTTCCCTCTTGCATCAATATCACACTGAGCCCAACATGGGATGCATCACAATATACCATATAAGATCCTGAACCTGTGGGCAACACCAACACCGGTGTTGTAGTCAAAGCTGTCTTGAGCTTCTGAAAGCTCACCTCGCACTCGTCTGACCATCTGAACGGGGCACCCGTCTGGGTAAACCTGGTCAATAGGGCTGCTATAGATGATAATCCCTCCACAAATCGACGGTAATAGCCCGCCAAACCCAAGAAACTCTTGATCTCCATAGCTGAAGTGGGTCTAGGACAGTTTTGGATTGCCTCAATCTTCTTGGGATCTACATGAATGCCCTATGTTGATACAACGTGCCCCAAGAAAGTGACTGAATCCAACCAAAACTCGCACTTCGAAAATTTTGCATACAACTGGCTGGCTCTTAGAGTATGAAGCCTGATCATGAGATGCTGCTCATGCTCCTATCGATTGCGAGAGTAGATCAACATGTCATCAATAAACACGATCACAAATGTTTCCTTCTAAGTCTTGCAAACTCGATTCATCAAATCCATGAATGTTGATGGGGCATTTGTCAACCCAAAAGACATCACTTGAAACTCTTAATGTCCGTACCGAGTCTTGGAAGATATCTTAGGGACATCAGATTCCCTAGTCCTCAACTGATGATAGCTAGATCCAAATCATTATTTGAAAACACCTTGGTAACCTTAAGCTGATCAAATAAATCATCAATCCTCGGCAATGGAAACTTGTTCTTGATGGTGAATTTTTCCAACTGTCGATAATCTATACACATCCTCATTGGTCCATATTACTTCTTCACAAACAATAAAGGTGCACCCCATGGAGACCCTTATCAAGAAAATCTTGTAAATTTTCCTTCAACTACTTCAACTCTGGTGGGGCCATGCGGTATGGAGGAATAGAGATGGGTTGGGTGCCCGGAGCGAAAGAAATACAGAAATCGATATCCCTAGAGGTTGGCATCCCCGGGAGGTTTGCAGGAAACACCCCTTCTGGACCATATGTCGAGCCTTCACATAAGAGATAACCATGCTGGTAGAATGGCCAGAAGTCTCTCTCTACTATATTGAGGCCACCCCGGCAAGGCTAAGGTCACCATCTTGGCGTGACAAGCCAATATAGCATAATAAGGTGACACTCAATCCATACCCAAAATGACATCAAAATCGACCATATCGAGAAGTAGAAGATCTACACGAGTCTCATGACTCCTAATGGTGACAACACACGAACGATAAACACAATCTACAACAACATCATCCCCCATAGGCGCGGACACATACATAGGAGCACTCAAAGAATCACGAGGCATAGCCAAATACGAAGCAAAATAGGATGACACATAGGAGTAAGTAGATCCTGAATCAAATAGAACTGAAGCATCTCTACTGCCAACTAAAACAGTATATGTAATAACAAAATCGGATGACTCAGCCTCAGGCCTAGCTAGAAAAGCATAACAACGGGGCTGGGCCCCACCGTCACGAACCACATCTTTAGGAAGATAGCCCCTACCTAAAGTACCATTGCCTCCACATGAGGCACCGTTGAACCCACTGGAATTATGAGGTCTCTTGTAAGACCCCTGACCTCCCTATGAAAGAACTATCTCAACTCGCTTGGCAACATTGCTAGCCACCTGAAAAGAAATCTTACTCCTAGTCTCCTTAGCCATCTGCAATCTAATAGGATGAGTAAGTCCGCCAATAAACCTCCTCACCTTATCTCTCTCAATATGGGAAGCAGAAGAAGAGCATGACGGGCCAAATCCAAAAAATGGGTCATATACTGAGTAACAGTTATACTACCCTGCTGGAGACGCTCAAACTTAGGACGATGCTCCTCTCTCAATGTGATAGGCAGAAACTTCACTAGGAAGAGCTAAGAGAACCGGTTCCAATTAAGAGCAGGCGACCCAGCTGGTCTTGTCAACAAATAATCTCTCCACCATTTCTTAGCGGAACCAGTCATCTGAAATTGAGCAAAGTTAAACCCATCGGTCTCTAATATACCCATGTTCCGTAGCACCTCATGACAGCTGTCAAGATACAAAGCCTCAAAAAACATAGCCGGCCCACCACCAGTCTGTGTCATAACAACCGGCTGAACTATTCCGACCGGATGAATTACTGGAGTCTGTACTGGGGAGCTATCTGCTTTGGAGTGTCAGTAGTAGGAGTCTAGGCTCCTTTTCTATCCTGAGATATGGCTAGTACCATGGGAAATGCGCTAGTCTGGGCCACTCTTTCCATAAGGCCCGCCAAACGGACCAAAGCGTCTTGAAGCAGTTGGGTGGCAATGAGCCCCTCTAGAACCTAAGCTGGCCCGATAGGAACAGTCTGAGTTGGAACATCCTCGTCAAAAACTATACCTGAGGCTCCACTGTTGGGGGTGCTGCTCGGGCTCTATGCTGAGCCCTAACCTACCTTGGCCTCTGGCACGGCCTTGACCTTTGCCCTTCGTATGAGCTGCCATTAGAGGTTGTGGCTGCTGCTCAGCTGAAGATGCAATACCGGTTCTCTCTGTCTGCCAGAGAATAAGAGTAGAAGAGTTCAATCAGTATTGAGAAAACAAAATCGCACGATAAGGAAGAATAGAAGTGAAATTTTGTTCCTAAACTTCATAGCCTCTGGGAGACAACTACAGACGTCTCCTTACCGATCCCCAGACTCTACTAAGCTCGCTCATGAATTGTGAGACCTAGGCAACCTAGTGATCTGATACCCAACTTGTCATGACCCGAAATTCTCACCGTCGGGACCGCGATGGCGCCTAACATTTCACTTGCTAGGCAAGCCAATGTTAGAGAGTCATTAAGCCAATTATGTTACATTTCCATAATTAACAACAAATAACCTACAACGAGTTAAAATGAGTGTCGAGTTATATATAATAGAGTCAGTATATACACTACTACCCAGAATCTGGAGTCACAATTCACGAACTTTTAAGATTTCACTACAAGTAAATGTCTTGAAGAAATGCAACTATTTTTGAAATGAAAGAAATAGTAAAGTGTAACGTATAGAAGGGGACGCTAGTGTCTGCGGGCGCTGGCATATCTACCTTGGGTCTCCTATCAGATGAATCCTGCAGCCAAGCTCATGATCAGCTCAGACTAGCACCAAAACCTGCACATGAAGTGCAGAGTGCAGTATTTGTACAACCGACCCCATGTACTAGTAAGTGCCAAGCCTAACCTTGACGAAATAGTGATGAGGCTACGGTGGGTCACTCACACTACAACATGTATGCGGTATATATGATAAAATAAAATAAAGGGAGACAGAATAGGAATAAGAAGTAACTTGTAATAAATAACTACAACTCTCGATAATAAGTCAACATTGTTCAGAAATTACCAATACTTAAGTGCAATAAATAATATCGTAAAGCTAATATAGTTCAGGGAAACCATAACACATAGGTTATTGCAGTGTGCAACCCGATCCCTCCTTACATCTCATATTCCTCCCTTACCTCCTCATAATAGCATAAAGAATAGAATATAAATAAAAGTGTTGCATCATGCAACCCGTCTCTACCACATCACAATAAAAAAATCATAGTTCACCCTTATTCCACCAAACAATCCACCCTTATTTCACCTGTTGCGGCATGCAACCCGTTCCCACCGTAAAGTATCAACTCAACCTTCTTCTTCCTTAATATATCACCATTATGTACATGTTGCGGCGTGCAACCCGATCCCACCATATCAATAGTCATTACATAGTATGTAAAGAAATTTCACAATTCTAATCACAGAAACCCTTCACGGTACTTAAACCCCAAACCGAAAAAATAGGAAGCTTGTACACCATGGAAGTTCACAAAAATAATAATACACATCGAGGCTTGTCACGACCCAATTTACCCTCCGAAAGTTATCGTGACGGCACCTGGTCTCTAGGACTAGGTGACCCTAAAATTTGCGGAACATGACAAAATAAATAAAACAAAGCCAGAAAATAAAGACCTTAAATAGACATAATGTAGCTGCTCTGCATATACATTTAGTTCCCAAAACCCGGAATGTCACCATAGTCACAAGCTCTGTGCTAAATGTAGCTCTATACAATGAAACAGTGTAAAAATATACAAGTCTTCTATACCTATACTAGAGTAGAAGGGGACTCGTGGGATTCTGCGGATGTGGAAGAATTACCTCGCGGTCTCCTGCCTGCTGCTAAACGTCTCCTAGCCACGATACTAGGTACTGGTACCTGGATCTGCACATGGGGAAAATATGCGCAAGAAAGGGCGTGAGTACTCCACATTCGGTACTCTGTAAGTGCCAAGCCTAACCACAGTCAAGTAGTGATGAGGTCAGGTTGAGGCCCTACTGAGTTTGTAAAACAAGGCAATATACAATTTAGAACAGTGAAAAATAGCTAAGCAATGATAAACAAGATCAACGAAAATGGAAAGATTTAATAACATGAAGAGATCCCTCAGATCATCACATCATATAACTCAACAGTAAATGTGCAATGCAGTACACGGGGAAAGCTCCCGGATCTTAGTCCATAGTCCCAATTTAAATATGCTATGTAGTACTGGGGGAAAGCTCCCGGATCTCTCTCCATAGTCCCAATTTAAATATGCATTTCAGTACAGGGGAAAAGCTCCCGGATCTCGGTCCGTAGTCCCAATTTAAATATGTTGTAGTATAGGGGGAAAACTCACGGATCTATGTCCGTAGTTCCAATTTAAATATGCAACACAGAATTATGTCAATTATGGCTTAATTAAATAATCCAGGAAAAACAACAGCTAAGGGTTGGGTAAAACTACCTAAGCATGATGTGACTAGTAGAAATTAAGAGGAAATCAAGTCAGAACAGGTAGGCATGCTTATATCTTAGACTTTCTACTCAATTAAGATCAGACACAGTAGTATATGAATGAAAATGAGTGATTTCGTAGGAGTATAAAAAATAGGATTTTTCGACAATGACCAATGTACGCACTCGTCACCTCACGTACACGGCGTCCACATAACAAAATCAATATAAAATTCCTAAGGGAAAGTCCCCAATAAAGTATTAGGCAAGACACTTACCTGGATTGAGCTAATCAACTCAATACAAAGCTCTTGCCACGAGTATCTTACTGCGGGTGGCCCAAATCTATTCAAATCGATTGCATAGTGTAAATATCACTTCAAGGGAACAAAATAGATAATTATCTATGAGCAAATACGCGAATTTAGGAAATTCGCCTAAAAAGTTCCCCGGGCCCACGTCTCGAAATCGGGTAAAATTTATATTTCCCCAACGTTCATTCGCTCATGGACCCACTCGAACAAGAATCAACAAAATCCGACGATCTCCCTAAATCCTCAGATTTGTACTTGGGAAGATTTCATCCCATTTCCATGGTTTTCCATCCAATTTCCTTGATTAGATTGAGGAAAATGATTGGGATTAATGACATATAAAGGGATTAAGGTTAGAAAACGTTACCTATGATCCTCCTCTTCAAATCCCACTGAAAATCGCCAAGTTCCGAGCTCACAATCAATTTTGGAATTATGAAATTCAAACCCTCAGATTTTTGATATTAACTGCCCAAGCATTTCGCACCTGCGACACTAGGATCGCACCTGCGGAAACCCAATCGCAGGTGCGGAAATTCATTAAGCGACCTTGGGTCGCACCTGGGGCGCCCCTTTCGCACCTACCATCGCAGGTGTGGGAAATCCTTTAATGTCCTGGGGTAGCACCTGCGGCTCCTCCTTCGCACCTGCGGAAATACCATCGCAGGTGCTACACACCAGAACCAGAATAGTTCAGATGTTCTCATTTTCACAAAACTGACCCGTTGGGCATCCGAAACAACCCCGAGGCCTCTGAGACCACAACCAAACCTACCAACAAACCCTAGTAACTTGTTCAAACATGGTCGAGACTTATAAACACATCTCATAACATCAAAATCATCAATTATGCATAGGTTCAAGCCTAAGAACTTAGGAAATTTCTAGATATCACATCTGATGCCGAAAGACATCTAAACTCGTCCGAATGACCTCAAATCTTGCACATAGGTCATAAATGATATTACGGAACTGCTGTCACTTTCGGAAATCCATTCCGTCTCCGATATCAAAATCTCACCTATCGGTGAAATCGCCGAAATTCTAACTTTCGCCAATTCCAGCCTAAATCCACAACCATCCTCGAAAACACATTACGAACACGCTCCTAACCCTGAAATCACACAATGGAACTAATGGAGTTGACGGAATTCCATTCCAGATCCGTCTTTACACAGCTCTAGCTACGGCCAGATTTCTAAAGCTAAATTCCACATTTATGGACTATGTGTCCAAAATCACCCCGGATTTCATTAATCAATTCTCCAATAAGTTCCAATAACATAAATATACATGGGAGAGGCGGTAAATAGGGGATCGGGGCGAAAATTCTTAAAACGACCGACCGGGTCGTTAAATCCTCCCCCTCTTAAGAAAATCGTTCGTCCTCGAACGAGCATAGAAACATACCTGAAGCTGGCCAAAGATGAGGTTACTAACTCTGTATATTCTGCTTGGTATCCCAAGTCGCCTCCTCGACTGGATGACCCCTCCACTGAACCTTGACTGTTGTAATATCCTTTGACTTGAGCTTTCTGACCTGCCTGTCAAATATAGCCACAAGCTCCTCAACATATGGTAGATCCTTGTCCAGTTGGACCGAGCTGATATCCAAGACATAAGTCAGGTCAGCGTGATACTTCCGGAGCATAGAGACGTGGAACACCGGATGAAACTCGGCTAGGCTGGGAGGCAGGGTTGGCTCATAAGCAACCTCCCCAACACGTCGCAACACCTCAAAAGGGCCTATAAATCTCAGACTCAGCTTGCCTTTCTTCCCGAACCTCATGACGGCCTTCGTAGGCCATACCCGAAGTAAAACCCGATCACCAGTCATAAATGCCAAGTCACGAACCTTCCAGTCCGCATAGCTCTTCTGCCTGGACTGAGCTGTGTGAAGTCTCTCCTGAATCACCTTCACCTTGCCCAGGGCATCTGAACTATGTCTGTACCCAACAATCGGGCCTCGCCCGGCTCAAACCATCCCACTGGAGAGCTGCACCGCCTACCATACAAAGACTCATATGGAGCCATCTGAATGTTGGACTGGTAGCTGTTATTATAAGAGAACTCTGCAAGAGGAAAGTATCGATCCCATAACCCTCCAAAATCCATCACACATGCACGGAGCATATCCTCGAGAATCTTAATCATGCGCTCGGACTGCCCGTCCGTCTGAGGGTGAAAAGTTGTGCTCAACTCTACCGTGGTGCCTAACTCCTACTGAACGGCTCTCCAGAACTGTGAAGTGAACTGAGTACCTCTGTCTGAAATGATAGATACTGGAATACCGTGGAGGCGAACAATCGCTCTGATATAAATCTCAGCCAACCTCTCCGATGAATATGTAGTCAGTACTGGAAGGAAATGGGCTGATTTGGTCAGCTGATCCAAAATCACCCAAATAGCATCATGCTTCCTCAAAGTCTGAGGAAGTCCAGCCACAAATTCCATGGTGATCCGCTCCCACTTCCACTCTGAGAGCTCAATTTGCTGAAGTAACTCTCCCGGTCTCTGATGCTCACATTTGACTTGCTGACAGTTGAGACACTTGGCTACAAACTCCACTATATCCTTCTTAATTATTCTCCACCAATAGTGCTGTCTTAGATCCTGGTACATCTTCCTGGTACCCGGATGGATGGAATACCGCGATCTATGTGCCTCCTAAAGAATCAACTCCCGAAGCCCATCCACATTGGGCACAAAGATACGGCTCTGCATCCTCATCAGCCCGTCATCTCCTATCGTCACATCTCGGGCATCACCCTGTCGGACTCTATCCTGAAGAACCAAAAGGTGGGAATCAGCATACTGGCGCTCTCTGATACAGTCATGAAGGGAAGATCAAGCAACCACACAAGCTAATACCCGGCAAGGCTCAGAAAGATCCAATCTCATGAACTGACTGGCTAAGGACTGAAGATCTAAGGCCAGAGGCCTCTCAGCTGCATGAAGGTATTCCAAACTCCCCAAACTCACCGCCCAGCGACTCAAGGCGTCGGCCACCACATTGGCCTTACCCGGGTGGTATAATATAGTGATGTCATAGTCCTTTAGCAACTCCAACCACCTACGCTGACACAAATTTATATCCTTCTGCCTGAATATGTGCTGCAAACTCCGGTGATCCGTGAATATCTCATTGGGAACACCATATAAATAACTACGCCATATTTTCAGGGAATGAACAATCACTGCCAACTCGAGATAATGAACAGGGTAGTTTATCTGGTGGACCTTCAACTATCTGGATGTGTAGGCAATCACCCTACCGTCCTGCATCAACACCGCTCCCAAGCCAATCCTCAAATCATCACAATAATCTGTACAGGATTCGGAACCGGTAGGCAAAACCAACACATGAGTTGTAGTCAGGGTTGTCTTGAGCTTCTGAAAGCTCTTCTCACACTCCTCACACTCCTCAATACATATAAAATATGCACCCTTCTAGGTCAGTCTGGTCATAGGTGCTGAAATTGATGAAAATCCCTCCACAAAACGGCGATAATACCCAGCCAAACCAAGGAAACTGCGGATCTCAGTAGCTGTGGACGGTCTAGGCCAACTCTGAACCGCCTCCACCTTTTTCGGATATACCTTGATCCCATCTGAGGGCACCACATGGCGTAGGAATGCCACAAAATCAAGCCAAAAATCACACTTAGAAAACTTGGTATACAAATTCTTCTCCCTCATTGTCTGAAGCACAGTCCTCAAGTGCTGCTCATGGTCCTCCTGGGACCTAGAATATACCAGAATGTCATCAATGAACACAATGATGAAAGTATCAAGATACGGTCAAAATATGTTGTGCATTAGGTGCATGAAGGCTGTTGGGGTATTGGTCAGCCCGAATTACATAACAAGGAACTCATAGCGGCCATATCTAGTCCTGAAGGCAATCTTCGAGATATCCTGTCCCCGAATCTTCAACTGATGATAACCGGAACGTAGATCAGTCTTGGAGAACACCCTAGCATCCTGTAACTAGTCAAATAGATCATCAATGCGAGGCAATGGGTACATGTTCTTCACTGTCACCTTATTCAGTTGCCGGTAGTCAATACACATACGCATCGAGCCATCCTTTTTCTTCACAAATAATACTCCTTCAACTTCTTCAACTCAGGAGGATCCATGTGATAAGGAGGAATGGAAATGGGCTGAGTGCCCGGAAACAAGTCAATGTCGAAATCAATGTCTCTATCTGGTGGCATGCCCGGAAGATCAGCTGGAAATACATCAGAATAGCCTTTGACAATTGGAACTGACTCAACTGTAAGGGTCTCAGCACTAACATCTCTCCCATAAGCCAAATATGCATCACACCTCTTTTCAACCATCCGATGAGCCTTAAGAAAAGAAATGACTCGGCGGGGAGCATACTCCAAGGAACCTCTCCACTATAACCTCGGAAATCATGGCATAGCCAGCGTCACGGTCTTGGCATGACAATCAAGAATAGAATAATAGGGAGACAACCACTCCATACCTAATATAACATCGAAATCTACCATACTGAGTAGCAACAAATCAGCTCTGGTCTCGAAACCACTGATAGTAATCAAACATGACCAATATACGCGGTCCACAACAAGAGAATCTCCCACCGGAGTAAAAACATAAACAGGGGAACTCAAGGAGTCCCGGGCTATCCCTATATGTGAAGCAAAATAGGAAGACACGTAGGAATATATAGAGCATGGGTAAAATAATACCGATGCATCCCTATGACAAATGGGAACAATACCTGTAATGACTAAATCTGAAGCAATGGCCTCGAACCAGGCCGGAAGAGCATAGTACCTGGTCTGGCCTCCCCCTCTAGGGTGACATCGACCTCCCCGACCTCCACCTCGAGCTGCCTGAGGTGGTGGGGTAGCAGCTGGGGGTGGAAGAATATCTGGAGGACCTGGTGGAAGACGTGGAGCCTGATAAATCTTAGGGGGTGCACCCTCATAAGTCTGAGGTGGTGCCCCCTCTCGCTCTAGGCCAATCTCTAATCATATGATGAGGGTATCCACACTCAAAGCAACCCCTCGGAGGACGTGGCGACCGCTGCTGATTCTGAACTGGCCTGCTGGGTTGGCCAATGATAGCACCTCGAGCAGGAGGCACCTAAGATACCGATGGTGCGTAATAAGGCTCCCGAGGTCTAGGAGGAGTTGGAATACTGTTGGCTGTTGGGAGAGCTGAATGAACAGGGCGGCTCACAAAACCCCTACCATAGCGTGCTGCTGGTGCACGAGCTCCTGAAAATGACCAGTCTCTCGAGACCTCTTGTCCTCTCTCTCCTCCCTGTCCCGGGCTAACATAGTCTCAATCCTCCGGGCAATACTCACGGCCTGCTGGTAAGTAATATCGGTCTCCAGCTCTCTGGCCAAGCTGGTCCTAATACTAGGGTGGATTCCCTTAATAAAGCGCCGAACCCTCTCTCTGACAGTGGCAACCAAAGCTGGTGCATGGCGAGCCAAATCGCTTAAACGGACTGCATACTCTGACACAGTTATGGCACCCAGGCGTAGCTGCTCAAACTCCTCACGCCAAGCATCCCTGAAGCTCTGAGGGACAAACTCAAGTAAGAAGATCTCGAAAAACTGAGCCCAAGTAAGTGAAGTTGCCTCGTCCGGGATACTAAGCTCAAAAGCATACCACCACTGATAAGATGCTCCCCTCTGCTGGAAAGCAGTGAAAGAAACCCCATTCGTTTCCACAATACCCATAGTGCGGAGAATGTGATGGCACCCCTCAAGAAAACCCAAGGGGTCATTCGAAACTAGTCCGCTGAACTCAAGTGGGTGGTACTTCTTGTACCTCTCAAGTCGGAGCTGCTCTTCCTCATAATCAGCTATCCTAGTCACAGGCTGAGCTGGAGCTACTGGGGGCACATGAATATACTCTGGAACCTACCAATTATGAACCCTCTGCTCAGGAATACGGGCCGCGGGAGTCTGTGCCCCTCCTCCGGCCTGGGATGTAGCTTGAGCTATCGGGAGTAGACCNGGAAGCCGAGCTAAATGAGAGCATAAACGTCGGAAAATACGCTCAAGAGTCGAAAAGGAGCGACCCGGGACAAGCCTGGCGTTAGCCAAGCGTTTGGCTCCAAAAGCCTGGGGGTGCCTGGCGTTAGCCAGGCATTATCCTCCAAACGCCTGGGGGTGCCTGGCGTTAGCCAGGCGTTATTCTCCAAACGCCAGGGGGTACCAGCCGTTATCCAAGCGTTACCCTTCAAACGCCTGGGTACCTGTTTCAGTGAACTCCGAGTTTTAAAAGTTTTTAAGTGTTTCCAAGTGAGAATAGAAGTCTCTTACACGGTTAGGGTTTATCGCAACCATATAAATAGACCCAAGAACACATCTTTGAGGAGAGAGGCATTTTTGGAGAGCAAATACACATACAAGATCATTGTAGGAGCAAGGATTATCAGTTTTCTTCATCTTAATCTAGTATTTTCTATTCATGCAACACTTATGCAATTGTTTGGTTATAGCATGAGTGGCTAAACACCCATTGTTCTGGGGTTGTGGTTTAGCCATGGATATTGTTATGCGACATTAATTTAACCTTGAATATAGTTTACTCAATATATGGTTGTTTCTTTAATTCTGTGTTGAATTGCTTAATTGTCTGGCCAGCAGTTAGGTTCTATATACTATCTATGTTATGCTTGGGAAAGCCGTATATATATTAGAGAAGAATTGAAGAGAGCGCGATCTTAAACCTTCAGGGGAGCGGATTTTTGGTTAGGATAGGAATATACCTAGTCACCGTGCTTAATTAAACATCGTAGTCTTAATGCGTTCTAATAGATTAATTTCATAGGAATATAGGCGTTAATCTAATGAGAATAGGCGAGTAGTGCTTCGGAAGAAGGCTATGAGAGCGTTTATCGATTAATTCGCAACCATGAGTGAATTATATGAAAGAGAGAGTTAATCAGAATGCAATACGAGTGGTGAATAGATCACAACCCTGGAATATTTGTCTCTACTGAATACATAACAATAATTCTTGTCACTTGATAATTAGTTATTTCATAGAATCTTAGTATAAAATAGTTGCATCCTTGATTTTATTTTGGCTTGATTAGATAACGATTAGAGTGATTTAGCAAGTAGTTTACACAAGTCCTTGTGGGTACGATATCTGGACTTAAAATCCTATATTACTTGTCGACCACGTACACTTGCGTGTGCATTGGGAAATCAACCAACA
>ML428780.1:0-19625 GCA_005239525.1 Nicotiana knightiana | reverse complement strand
AAAAGGAAGAGAGATAGTATTGGTTATGATGGTCCATCGTTTTCTATTCTTACTCCTACTCCTTCAAGTGCACAAATGAGTATTGATGAGGGTTTGTCTATGGAGGTTGAAGGAAATGTTGAACAAGAGCTTGGTCGAGGTAAAAGGAATAAGAAGCTTAGTTGGCAGTTGAAATCTCCTTTTGAACCGGAAAGAAAAACAAGAACATCGATGGCGCACAATGAAAATACTCCTAAGAAATCGGGCTGGATAAAATCAAAATATACTCGTACATGTATTTTTCATATGCCAAAGATGATGCAAAATTATTGAAGAAATTCATTGTGTGGTTGGGCAAGGAGAAAAGGAAAGGTCGCAAAAAATCATAAGTCCCTTAATTTATTTTATTATTTTTAATTGCTTAAATTCGTGTCCTTAACTTGTAATTTTAAAATTAGGACTAAGTGTATTGATATTGAAATTCCTAAAGTTAAGTGTCCTTGACTTCTGTGATTGTAAGTCTAAGTTTAGGACCAAGTGTCCTTAACTTTTGAATTTGGAAATCAAAGTTAAGGACCAGGTGTCCTTAACTTTTCAACTTAGAATTCAAAGTTCAGGACCAAGTGTCCTGAACTTTTGAACTTGTAAGTCAAAGTTCAGGACCATGTGTCCTTAATTTCTGAACTTGTAAGTCTAAGTTCAGGATCATCTGTCCTGAACTTTTGAACTTGAAAGTCTAAGTTCAGGACCATGCGTGGTTTACTTTTGAAATTGAACTTGAAGTTCAGGACCAAGTGTCCTTAACTTTTCAACTTAAAATTTGAAGTTCAGGACCAAGTGTCCTTAACATTTCAAATTGAAACTCAAACTTCAGGACCAAGTGTCCTTAACTTTTGAACTTAAAAGTCTAAGTTCAGGACCAATTGTCCTCAATTTTTGAAGTTGGAACTATAAGTTAAGGACTGTCTGTCCTTAACTTTTATACTTGTTAGTCTAAGTTCAGGACAAAGTGTCCTGAACTTTTGAACTTATAACTCAAACTTCAGGACCAAGTGTCCTTAACTTTTGAACTTGAAACTCAAACTTCAGGACCAAGTGTCCTTAATTAGGAAATGAGGACTAACTTCTAACTTTGATATTTTCAAAATTTTCAGGGGACAAACTGATACATATGCTGATGATAATGGTGTGAAAAAGAATCCATACAAATTGTATCATCAAAAAATCAGGAGCAAAATATTCTTCCTTGAGCTTTCAGATAGTAGCTTTGTACTTGATGACCAGGTTTGATAATTAGCAAGACATTTATTTTCTTTATTCTTAATTTATTGTTTTTAATTATTTTATGAATGATGGATTTGTTTTATTTTTTTCCTTAGCATATTGACATTGACCTATTTTATCTGAGAAAGAAGGAATGCTACCACCTCGCGACAATCTTTTTCGTTGCACAACTACAAATATAGTTTTTGATAACTATATGCTAGAGATATATAAGGAATTCAATGAAGATGTTACAGATGGGTTTTGGTGTGGTGATAATCAATTGATTTGACACCATATGTTTGGGGTGACAATCGTATGTGGAATTGCTTGGACATAAGTTGACAAAATCTTTTTTCCATATCGGCTTCCTTCAGAAGATAATAATGTTGTGACACTTTTTCTTTTGGGGGTATTGGACTTGAATGAGAAAAAGTTTGATGTGTATGATTCCATATATAGTGAGCCATATGAGGCAGGAATGAATCACATTGAAATGTATGCACGCGTGATCCCTAACTTGCTAAAGTTCTCACAGTTTGAGAAAAATCAAAAGTCTTTTGGAAATACATTCCACAAATTTGATATTCAATGGCAAAGATCACCACACCAAACTGGATTGTACGTGTTGTTATTTGTTATATAATTTATATGTACTTTAGATTTATTGTTTAATTGACTCCATATATTAATATTTTTCTTAGGACTGATTGTGGTGCATTCCTAATCAAGTATGTGGAGTTGTTGATAATGGGAAATGATGTGGAGAAATTCCAACATGAAGACATAAAAGACTTTAGAAAAGAACTTGCAACAAATCTTTGGGCACTGGAGAGTGGAAAAGAAATTTTGGTTATGATACACCACCAGAAAATGTTGGCGACAACTATGATAATGAAAATGGAACTTGTTGTCCGAAGGAGCTGTAGTTTAGTTGTAAAGAAAGTTAGTTGTAGTTGATTTTTTGTATAAAATTGCTGTAAAGAATCCAAATGAATTCTGAAATATCTTGTAAATTCCTCAAAAGGCACTTTTATTTTGTTTGCATAACATAATTTTTTGTCACAACTATGCAAAATTACAATTTCAGAAGTAATATGAAGGCATCATGTTATTAATTTCTTTATTTATGTCAAGTATTGATTTGTCTATTTTCAATCCCTAAATTAAGTGTATTGAACTTGTAAGTATTGATTTGTCTTTTGCTTTTGAACTTGTAAGTCAAAGTTCAGGACCACGTGTCTTTAACTTTTTAACATGAAACTCAAACTTCAGGACCAAGAGTCCTTAAGTTTTGAAATTGAAACTCAAACTTCAGGACCAAGCGTCCTTAACTTTTGAACTTGAAAGTCTAAGTTCAGGACCATGTGTCCTCAACTTTTGAAATTAAATCCTTAAGTTTTGAACTTGGAACTCAAAGTTAAGGACTGACTGTCCTTAACTTTTGAACTTTGAACTCAAACTTAAGGACTGCATGTCCTTAACTTTTGAACTTGTAAGTCAAAGTTAAGGACTGCTTGTCCTTAACTTTTGAACTTTGAACTCGAACTTAAGGACTATTTTCCTGTCCTTAACTTTTGAACTTGAAACTTGAAGTTAAGGACTGCTTGTCCTTAACTTTTGAACTTGTAAGTCAAAGTTAAGGGCTGCTTGTCCTTAACTTTTGAACTTTAAACTCGAACTTAAGGACTGTCTGTCCTTAACTTTGGAACTTGTATGTTAAAGTTAAGGACTGCATGTCCTTAACTTTTGAACTTGAAACTTTAAGTTAAGGACTGTCTGTCCTTAACTTTTGAACTTGTAAGTCAAAGTTAAGGACTGCATGTCTTTAAATTTTGAACTTTGAAACTTGAATTTAAGGACTGCATGTCCTTAAATTTTGAACTTGTAAGTCAAAGTTAAGGACTGCTTGTCCTTAACTTTTGAACTTTAAACTCGAACTTAAGGACTGTCTGGCCTTAACTTTGGAACTTGTATGTTAAAGTTAAGGACTGCATGTCCTTAAATTTTGAACTTGTAAGTCAAAGTTAAGGACTGCTTGTCCTTAACTTTTGAACTTTAAACTCGAACTTAAGGACTGTCTGGCCTTAACTTTGGAACTTGTATGTTAAAGTTAAGGACTGCATGTCCTTAAATTTTGAACTTGTAAGTCAAAGTTAAGGACTGCTTGTCCTTAACTTTTGAACTTTGAACTCAAAAGAAATAAAAAGAATGAATATATCAATTTGCAGAAAGAAATTTTGAAAATTCAGACATCTGCTCAAATAAGAATAATCTAAATGAATCCATTTTATAGCAAAAACTTAAAAGAGTCAATAAACATAAGTAGATATATCTACTATTATCTATGCTTCCTTGAAAATGGATGGACTGCCGGAGAATATATACAAGCCATTCTATTATGACCAATTCTTCTGCAATGACCACATTTGAATGTTATTTTTTATGACTCGGTAGCTGGAATATATCTTTTCTTCTACCTTCTACCTGGTGGCACTTAGAAATCTGGAGGTTTAATAATTTGTGACTTAACACTCTCTGGTACAATCCAAGAATCAGTATGTCCTACAGGATGTATTTGTCTTTCATATGTTTTCAGCCAAGATTCCTTTAAGTACCAGTGCGAGCAAAAGTTGGACTTCTTTTGATATTTCTCTTCTCAATAGCTGCAATTGCATGTATGCATGGTAATTCATCAAATTGAAAATGAAAAGTATCACATGTTCTTTTGTTTAAGTCCACCAAGAAAGTAATTCCTTCTTCTTCAACTCCAGAATGCCATGAATCAACAGGGAAGACCTTCAATGTTGAAAAATTATAAGTTAGTACATTATGTTAAATTATAATAATAACCTAAACATAGAACATAATACTTACATTCAAAGTAAATGCTAAATCTATCTTTTTCTTCAATTCCTCTTCTACCCAACAAGAAACATCATAAAAATTCTGCTTCATTTCTTCTTTCATAAAACCATCGTTGTAGCTTCACTTTAATGAAATCCATCATTCTTAATATAGGCAGCTCCCTTGCTTCTAATAAGACAGAATTCATTGACTCAACTATGTTTGTTGTNTTATAAGTTAGTACATTATGTTAAATTATATTAAAATAATAACCTAAACATAGAACATAATACTTACATTCAAAGTAAATGCTAAATCTATCTTTTTCTTCAATTCCTCTTCTACCCAACAAGAAACATCATAAAAATTCTGCTTCATTTCTTCTTTCATAAAACCATCGTTGTAGCTTCACTTTAATGAAATCCATCATTCTTAATATAGGCAGCTCCCTTGCTTCTAATAAGACAGAATTCATTGACTCAACTATGTTTGTTGTGAGCATGTCATATCTTCGTCGTGGACTACAAGAACGTGCCCACCTTTGCGGTGGTTCTTCCATCAAGTAGTCATAAGTCTTCTTATCTTCTTTTGCTATATCTGACAACTTAAAGATCAAATTCTTTGCGCCTGTATACTCTTGCAGCACTTTGAAAAAATTTTATGACCTCACTTTTCACTTTCCTTCGCTTTAGGTTCTGCTCCAAATGATAGATACAAATCCCATGGTGGTTTTCTGGATATACCTTTGAGATGGCATATGCAATAGATTGATGCTTGTCTGATAAAAAAATTAAATTCTCACGGCTCCCAATTGCATTGCGAAGCTCACTAAAGTACCACTCATAGGAATTGTTATTTTCATATTCTGCTATTCCAAAGGCTAGTGGGAAAATTTGGTTATTTGCATCCTTTGAAACTGAAATCATTAAAACACCACGAAATTTTGACTTCAAAAAAGTTGCATCAACAACAATCACTGTCTACAATAATTCCAACCAGATATTGATGACCCATATGCATAAAACATATAAAGAAACCTTAAAATACAGTATAAAAGAAGGTTAACAGAAGTTACGGATAAGCATTCCTTAACTTAGACTAACAAGGTCAAAAGTTAAGGACAAGTAGTCCTGAAGTTAGACTAACAAGGTCAAAAGTTAAGGACAAGTAGTCCTGAAGTTAGACTAACAAAGTCAAAAGTTAAGGACAAGCAGTCCTTAATTTAGAGTTACAAGTTATAAAGTTAAGGACATGCCGTCCTTAACTTAGATTTACAAGCTCAAAAGTTAAGGACATGGAGTCCTTAACTTAGACTAACAAGGTCAAAAGTTAAGGTCAACATGTCCTTAATTTTTTAACTTGCAATTCTAAGTTAAGGACCAAGTGTCCTTAACTTTTTGACTGCACACATGAAAGTTAAGGACAACATGTCCTTAACTTTATAACTGGTTAAAGACAACATGTCCTAAAGTTTATAAAGCAGACAAATAAACTCTTTTTTGATTGTTTACCTGTTGTTGTCGTCTATCTTTATGTTAGTATATGTTCCCCTGTTTTTACTTCTCGTCATATACAATTATGAAGACAATAATTCATAATTCTCTTCAGGAGTTCCTCTTATTAAAGCGGAAGCACGTTGAATAGCACGCCACGCCTTGTGATATCCAATGTCTAGTCCATGCAATATTTGCATTTCTGCCATGAAAAAAGCTGGTGTAACTTCAAACCTTGGGTCTCGAAGATTGTCGATAATGTAACCACTAATCAACTTTGAAGTTGCATGCCTTTGGTCAACTTTCATAGTGTTAACAGAGCAGTCATGATTTTTCTCAATCTTTACTATCTTGAACAATGTTGAATCTTTAATTCTGAAAGCACGCACACACCACTCACACCTATCATCGTTGCATTTCAACGAATATCTTCTTGAGCTTGATCTAACAACCTTGAATTCAAAATGTCCTTTAATTGCTATATTCGAAAAACAGTTAATTATACTCTTCTTTTTGTCAAATATTGATCCCACTTTTATTTCATCCAACGAAGCATTTTTTCTTAATATCGTAGTTGGGGATTCTTTTTGTTTCGAACTTGACCTTCTTCTAGTTAGTTGAGTAGAGGTTTTTTCAGTAATTTCTCCGATTACCGATGCACTCTCTAAGACTTGAATACCCAAAGCTTGTTCGTTGTCAATCTCTATAATGCTTTGTCCTTCTACTTGAATAAAATTAAATGTTTGAAGCACCTCTTCAGTTATTGGTTGAGCTTCAACCATATCTATTTCCATTATCTGTTGGCATTTGTTTTGATTGTCATGTTGACTTTCTCTATTGACATGTTCAAAGGTGCTTGTTGATCCAAAAACTCTTTCCGAAATATCAACAATGAAACGACAGCCCTTGAAGAGTGAATGACTTTTTAGTAATCTATACATGTGTGAAGATATAAATCTTTGGATACAAGCATTCCCTTGCGTGTTCCCAGGTTGATATCAAACCATATCACTGCTTCAAACTTGTCTCTATCCAATTCAATAACTTCAAATATCTGTTTAATGAAATCTTCAAACCGAATTACCTCAGGTACTAGAACAAGCTTTGTTTGATGATCGAGATACTTATAGTCTTCAGTCCATCTACCAATTAAAGTAACTATAATGCATATTGTTTCCATCCTGCAAGTCAAGAGAACGGGAAATTGAGGACATATTTTATAGAGAAATCCTTGTATAATTAAGAATAGGTACTGTAACTTCAGGACCAAGTTAAGGACCAAGTGCCCTTAACTTTTGAACTTGGAAATAAAAGTTCAGGACCAAGTATCCTTAACTTTTGAGCTTGGAATTCAAAGTTAAGGACCAAGTGTCCTTAACTTTTGAGCTTGAAACTTGAAGTTAAGGACTGCCTGTCCTTAACTTTTTAACTTGTAACTCTAAGTTAAGGACCAAGTGTCCTTAACTTTTGAACATGTAAGTCAGAGTTCAGGACCAAGTGTCCTTAACTTTTCTACTTGAAACTCAAACTTCAGGACCAAGTGTCCTTAACTTTTGAACATGGAATTCAAAGTTAAGGACCAAGTGTCCGTAACTTTTGAACTTGAAACTTGAAGTTAATGACTGCCTGTCCTTAACTTTTTAACTTGTAACTCTAAGTTAAGGACCAAGTGTCCTTAACTTTTGAACACGTATGTCAAAGTTCAGGACCAAGTGTCCTTAACTTTTCAACTTGGAAATAAAAGTTCAGGACCAAGTGTCCTTAACTTTTGAACTTGGAATTCAAAGTTAAGGACCAAGTGTCCTTAACTTTTGAGCTTGAAACTTGAAGTTAAGGACTGCCTGTCCTTAACTTTTTAACTTGTAACTCTAAGTTAAGGACCAAGTGTCCTTAACTTTTGAAGATGTGAGTCATAGTTCAAGACCAAGTGTCCTTAACTTTTTAACTTGAAACTCAAACTTCAAGACCAAGTGTCCTTAACTTTTGAACTTGAAATTCAAAGTTAAGGACTAAGTGTCCTTAACGTTTGAACTTGAAACTTGAAGTTAAGGACCACATGTCCTTAACTTTTTAACTTGTAACTCTAAGTTAAGGACCAAGTGTCCTTAACTTTTGAACATGTAAGTCAAAGTTCAGGACCAAGTGTCCTTAACTTTTCAACTTGAAACTCAAACTTCAGGACCAAGTGTCCTTAACTTTTTCAAAACAATTTGCAAAACTATGACAGTATGTTCTTAATATTCAGAAGAACAACAAAAAAGTTAAGGACATTGTGTCCTTAACTTTTTCAATTCAATTTGCAAAATCAGGACACTATGTCCTTAATATTAGTAACAACGGTCATGTTAAGGACACAAAATCCTTAACATTATGTGCTCAATTTTTATAGAATTATCACAAGGCGCGATGTCCTTAACCTTATCAATCCAGAAATTCAAAAAAAAAACAATCAAATTCCTAGTAACGAAATAAAAATCAATAGAAACACACAAAAATATAACTTACTGTAAATTTATGTCGATTTTTGAACGAGAAAGTTGAATTCTATAGTTTCAAATCGGAAGAGAAGCTTCTGCAATTCTATAGTTTGAAATTCCACGATCACAGTCTTTGTTGCTTCTGTAGTTAGTTACGTGCTGCTGCTGCTGCTGCTGATCGTTAATTAAAGCGTAGGTATAAGTTATAGTAGAAGGGTATTTTCGTCCAGTCAGGTAAAAGTTTATTAAACCAGTGGTTAAAGACTAAAGACATTTAAAACACCGACGTTAAAGTGAAGACATGTGTTCTTAATGGCTATTTGTGCACATCCCTCTAAAATAGATAGCCAAACTTTATATCTTCACTTGCTATTGACTTTCATATCTTAGTTCTCTATCTCTCAAAATTATTAAATTTTTATTATTTTATTATTAGAAAGTAAATTTGTATTTATTCACGAAGGAGTAATATTTTAGATTACGGAACTGGTGAAGTTTATTTATTGTTAACTTTTAGTAAGGTAAAACATATAGAGTAGTAATAATATTTATGGAGAAATTATAATTTTCTTATTATATAAAAGTTAAGACATTATAGTTGATTTGTATTTCGTAGTAATATTAACAATATCGATTGTTTATGCTGATACAAACATGCTAGACATTTTTTATTTTCTATGAGTTTTTTAATCATTTGTAATTTTCTTAAACTTTTAATGTATTATTTATATCTTTTTTTTTTGTTATTATGTTATTTAATTAATTTATAAATTAAAAAATTTAAAGATCTATGGGGCTTACGCTTCACTTCGTAATAGGTAAAACACCCATCCTTATGCACCCGCCTTTTAAAACACTGCTCTTCTCTTCGGCTTATTTTGCTTGTTAGATTAAAAAAAACTAAATGATTTTTTAAAATCCTTTAATATTAGTTACCTGGCTTAAATCTGTTATAAGAAAAATCATTTCCTTAATTGCAAATGTTTTTCACATTTGTGTAGTCTGCTCCTTCCATATATGCTGCTTTTAATCTATTATTCTTTTAAAAATTCGTATAAACCCAAATGAACTAATATGCTGTTTTACTTTTTTATATAAAAATAACTTTGAAATTTATGCTCAATCACTAAAAAGAAAACACTCTTTTTTTGGTTAAAAAAAAAGTACTCTTTCTACAACATGAAAATAAAGTACTCATTTTGGATTGAGGGTGGTAAGGTGGAGTATGTTGAAAAAGAATTTTCAAAAATGTTATTTTGTTCTCTTGATAGAGAAATTTTTTTTATCCAATTGGAAGAAAATATTTTTCAAAATATTTAAACCAACAAAACATGAAAAAATTGAAAAATATTTTCTTTCTTACCAAACACACCCATAATCATGAAATACTAGTAGTTCTCTCTTCTTTGAATATGTATGCTACTAGATTGAATGAGACTTTTTCCAATATTTATTTGCTTTTCTCCTCTATTTCTTCCTTGATAACAGTTGTAAAATAATATTTCGACATAATTTTTATTGGATGAGTTAAGACAATACGTCCAACATGTTAAAAAAGCAAAAAGTTGGATTATCTCTACAAATTGGATTATTTAATGGAGGGTGGATAGCTTCAAAAATCAAACAAGTGTTTGCTTTAAGCGATGTATCAAATATTTGACTTGTTGTATATTTTATTACTTCAAATTGATATACTAAAACTTAATTCCGAATTTTAAAAACTTAAGGTGAAATTTAATTTATTTTGTGCAATCATTTGATTCGTTAAGATGGTAAAAAATAAAATCACACGTAATATATATATATATATATAAGGCCAAAAACTAATATTTGAAGTTAATTTCCTTTCAATTTCGATTTTTCTGTTTTATCTAGTAGACATGATAAAATCAACAAAATATAAAGAAATAAAAAGGACACAGATTTGAAAAGTTCAGAGAGTACTTGAGAAGACCTTTGTGATAACTTGTAGTAATAAGAGGATTAATCAACCACAGTCCACACATTTTTGGTGAACTTTTCAATCTTGGTGACTAATTTGGTACATGTGAAAATGACTTTGCATTTGTACTTTTATGTAAATATTATCATAATTCTTATTTAATTTCAATTATGAGCCTTTTGGCATCGCATGTATCTTAATCTTTTATTTAGAAGTCCTGTTATTAGTCATATTCGTGTATGTGACAAGCATTTTAAAACAATATTTGGTTAAAATTGAAATAAGGTAATTGAAGTTGAAGGTGAGGGAAAATATCTAAAAGTCTGTATATATATGTATGTTATATATGCGCATATATTACCATCGTACAGTAGGGCTGTTCATTTGGGATCGGATATCCGAAAGCCGAACCAATCCATTCAATTTCGGATTTTGGATTGGATCGGATTTTGGATTTTGGATCGGATTCGAATTGGTATATTTTAATCCGATCCGATCCGAAATCCGAAATTATTAGGTAATGTATAAATACTACACTTTAATTTCGGATAGTCAGTACTTCATTTACATCTTCCTCCAAGTTATTACCTTTACAATTGCTAGATTTAACTATATTGACACCATAGTACTCTCGTAATTGTATAAACATGAATTTTTCTTAATGCATTGCCTCTTTTACAAAGAAAATATACATATTAGTTTGCAACTTTGAGGCATAATAATACGATTCGAAATCTGATCCGATCCAAACTTTAAAATCCGAATCCGATTCGATATAATTCGGATCGGATTCAGATTGCATTTTCTAGAATTTGAAATCCGAAATCCGAATCCGATCCAATCCGTGCGCAACCCTACCATATCAAGTGCTGGTATAAGCCCACAAAATATCAATTTTAGTAATTAAGTTTCTTTTAAAATTTTAATTGGTCAAATGATTATCTTAAATAAGATAAACCCAAAAATAAAAGATGAAAAGATACAAACAAAAACATGAATTAATAAATAGTATTCAAACCATTATAATAAGTGTAGTAGAAGAAGGACCACACATTCTATGTTGAACTTTTCCATCTTGGTGCCTAATTATTTGGTCAAGAATGCTTAGTGTGCATATGAAAATGACTGTCTTTCCATCTTTATGCAAATATATACTATTGAAGTCACACTTATAGTCCTATTGGATTGTGTGACATTAATGAAATGTGGAAACGTACTACACCAACCAATAGGCTTTTAAAGCTTACCAATAATTGGAGCTTGCAAAATGTACAATCCACTAGTGGACATTTACATCGACAAGATGTGAAAATAAAGCACAATCATGCGCGCACAATTAAAAATTAGAAATGTAATTCATGCATGAATTAGGTACTCTACTTTTGGTAACCCATCCAATTACAATGTCCATTCTTTCAAAGTCACGTATTAAGTTTGCATAACCAAACATCCAAATAGATATATACTTGCATTATAACAATAGAAAAATTCACAAATAGACACTTTTACGATTGCAATTTAAATATATGCTACAATTTTGAAACTTCTATATTGAAGTTTAGCCATTTTCTCATGAGAAAATATTATTTGTAATATACAAATATTTTCAACTTAAAATGTGACATACAATGAGATCTTAATTAATTATTTTTTTTTTTCTTACAACTCTAGGACAATTGTTTCAGTTGTAGAAATTCGAACTTTAAGATATTGTTCTGAAATTTTAAAGTGAGACTCCAATATACTAGATTTTAGCTTTTGTGACCGTAACTTTCTAGCAACCTTTCTTTTGAGATGAATCGTAGGTATTCTTACCTAGTTACTGTCACTACTTGTGTCTCACGTTTTATAATCATTCTCACTACAAGAATTATAGGGAATGTCGATAGATAAAAGACTTCAAAAATCATTTGAAATTCAGATTTTTATGACCTTACAATAAAAGGTATTAAACGGGTCGGGCTGGCCTAGAAACGACTCGGACCGTTAATTTTGGCCATCGGTGGTAGGGGTGTCAATGGTTTGTTCGGCCTGTTATTTTTATAGAATTTGTACCATATCGATTTTTCGATTATTCTATTACAAATAATCAAAATTAGACATTTCGAAACCGTCCCAATCATGTCGGTTTCTCTTCGGTATGGGTATGATTCGATAAATTTTCGGTAATTTTTAAATGTCATGTAAAAATCACTACCTGAAGTAAAATGCAATAACATACGCACTTTTATAGGACTTAGCAAAACTCTCTAGACATTTTTACAATTTAAAATGTGATGAATTAAGAAAATATGAAAGATGACTAGAGTATTGATCTATCAACTATTTTACAAAAAAATATAAATCACACGAGTGAAAATATATTAACCAAGTTGGATTCAAAAAGATAAATCAAAATCATATGGAAGAAAATATATTCAATATATTGTAGTTTGCTACTATAATCGCTACAATACCTTGTGCCTTGCTAGTGAATATGCTGAAAATAATTTAATTTCAATAAGAGTAGCATAATAGGTTTGGAAATTAGGATTTTTAGTTAGTTACTTGTTGAATTGTAGTTGTTTCATAATTCCAAGACACAAGGAAAAAATCGATGCTTTATTATTTTTAAACTTAATATATAAATATATTTTTCATATTGTAAATTTATTCGGTACGGTTCGGTATTTTTCGATTTATTTTCATAGAATAGAAAACCTACCTTAATTATCGGTACGACTATAATTTATATAAAAATCTATGATTTTATTAAAATAAATCTAAATAACGGTTTGATACGGTGCAATCAATTTATCGATTTTTATATATTTATTGACACCCCTAATCAGTGGCATAGGACTGTTAAGCCAGATAATTTCTTGTCAACCCTAAATCGAGTTCCCGGCTCGACCCGAACGATCTAGCGACTATATTTTGAAATTTTTATTAAAATGTTATTGGTGGCAATGATCAAAATGGTATCATTGTCCAACAGCCAAGATTTGTAAAAATATCCTTTTTGAGCCATTTTATTTAAGAACAAACCCTTCCCTTGATTAACATTGTAACGATCCGATCAGTCCTTGATCACACCCAACTATGCCTTATAAAAAAGATTAAGCGGTCGTTGCAAATATAATCTGGTTTAAGAGTCCGGAAGAATCCCACAGAGAACTAAGATTGTGCTACAAATGTTTACTATCACTAAGAAGACAAGCTCGAACGATTCCCAAGTTATAAATATTAAGATTTTAATATCTAATTAACTAACAAATTAAAGGAGTAGATTAACAACTAAAGATACTGGGGGTTGGAGAAAAGGTTGAGGAGAAGTCTAGAGTTATGATTTCCCTAATTGTCAGAATCCTTCCCCTATGTCTTCTATAATTTCTCCTAAGTATTCTCTACCGACCGTGAGTACTTTGGGTGTCTTAACTCTCTCTCGAGCAACTACCACAATTTCTTAGGCGTTTTCTCTTGAACTACGCTAGCTGTCGCTAATTCATCGCACCAAGATTTCGTTATCTCTAATCCTGCCTTTAAACCCTCTGTATTGATCTCTCACATATGTTAGGAGTAATCTTGTTCAATAACTACCTAAATATGTACCCTCTCTTAAGAAATACACACTAACTAGGCGCAGTCAATTGATGTCCATTCAATCAACAATAATAAACACGTAGTTGAACAAGTAGAGAAATCCAACAACTCAATTATAAAAAATCATAACAAGTATTTATCCTACAAAAGGTTCCATCAAAGCCCTAGTTAACAAATTGTCTATTCATATTCATGCTAACAATCATGATAATAATTGAAAGCCTTAAAGTACAGACTAAGGAAGAACGGAAGAGAAAACTCTTGTGATTCGTTGCTTCCAAGTGTTCCCATAGCCTTTTGCCTCTCCAATAATGTCTCCCCCTCAAGAAATAGGTTTAGAACCCTTTTATACATGTGGGGGCGTGTAGGGTCGAAACTACCAAGTCCTAGCCGAATTAGGACGAAATCTGCCCTTAGCCGTCTCGTTTGGCGCCAACCTGGACACCAAACTTTTTCCACTTCTGTGCTATTCTGCCACTGGCACTTTGGTTGGTGCTTGGCGCTAACCTGGGCACCAAAATCATACTCCCTCCAAATTCTTCTACTTTTTTACTTCACTTTGCATGTAAGCTTGCCAAATCACTTCAAATTGATTCTTACACATGTAAACACCATTAGTAAGCTCGAGTCACAAATATTTACACCAAAGTTAACAAGATTGAGGTATAATTCAAGACAAATTACATGCAAAAACATGAATTTTTAGCCTAACATCATCACCCACACTTAAGCTCTTGCTCGTCCTCAAGCAACCTAAAACCTTTCTACCAAACAATGCACGCAAGACATCCTACAAGGAAGAAAACTTTGGCAATTCAACACACAACACTTATGACCATGTCTGATATCAACAATTAAGCCCTTGCATACGCGTTCATACATTTCCCAACTTTCAAATGCCAGAATGTTAGTGAAAAATTAAAAACACTCAAATAACCTGTCCATAACCACCCAACCTCAAAGACCGACTCGTCGCCAATAAGCATTCTCAACTTGTGCACTTACCCTACAAGAGATGTTTAATAACGTCATCTATCCGTCATGGAATCATGTGCCTCACCAAAAAATAAGAGGGTATTTCGTCCACACATTCAAATACGCATTCGAATATATTTAAGGACATAACATATATGAACAAAGAACCACTCACTCTCACAAAGAAATTCATGTACACTCCGTGGTTGTACCATACGCTTTCCCGTAGTGTATATCTCCACTAATCTAAGCTCGTACAGTCTAAGATAAATTAGGTCTTTACTGGTTGTAATATAGGCTAAGGGACGGGTAAGATACATTTTCGGTATAGTGACTAATCCTTCTAAGCACTTTAATACACTATAATTAACTTTCTTATGCACACTCTTTATGAACAATTCAAGCAATGCCACGAAATCATATACAAGTTGGCCCTTCTTCTTTAAGCGCATCTATACACTCACTAGGCCGGATCACGATGAATAGGAGGTGTATTTTCTATATACTTATTTTTCTCCTTTTTGTATTTTCTTTCTCTTTTTTTTCTTCCTTTAACACTCTCCATAAATTTAGGTTTCTTGGCTAATGATCTTCCAAAATATATATGCCCCTTTTTGGCTTTTCTATGGTTCCCCTCAAAAGCTACCCAACTCGCACCTTACTCTTCTAGCAACTTAAGTGCTTGCGGGGGTAAAGGTTTGAAAATATTTAATTAAGAACAAAATGGGAATCGACTTGTAATGTGGATGCCAAAAAAAAAAAAAGGCTTATAGGCTCAAATGGTCTATCTACGGATAATTTTATACATGGTTGCATAATAGCTCAATGGACAATCAAAGAAATGCCTACATCATCTCCTAGACTCATAAAACTTACTTATTTCGCTTCGACTAACACACATGGTAAGTTCTAGACAAACACTGAATAATACAGAATGTAATAAAAATCTCACATCATACAATGCACATGGCCCCAGTCGAGACGGTTCCATTCCAACTCACAAGTTTAGGCACGTAATCACAAAGTCAAGAAGTATTAAGCAATAAAGCACTACATGAACAATGAGTCAAGTAACTGAGAGAAAACGTCACAGGCAAGCTATTCAATCTTTCACGTCATCAATTTTCATTAAAACATGTTAGGAAGGTAATTTGCATGCTAAGTCGTAACTATGCTAGGCATCAAACAGGTCAAAAGAAAAACCAAGGGGGATTATTATCTGCCTACGAATAAATAAAAAAATATTTTAAGATTTTTTATTGGACCTTAATCCCTCAAGAAAGCTATCCAAGAGATCCATTGTCAGGAAAAGTTCAAAAAAATATTTTTAGTTAAACTAACACAACTAAATATCATAGAAAATGACCCTGATAATCTCCTCACCCCACACTTAAAATTGTGCATTGTCCCAAATGCACATCATAAATAACAAGAGGGTAAAATAAACTCTCTGGTAGGCTAAAGGCCTAAGTATTAGCAATTCATGGGATACTCAGACTTCTCCCATGTCTGGTCTTTCGTGCGGGTACCTCACACTTAGTTCCGACCATCTGGTTTGCTTTTGCTTCCTTCTAATGACTTTCCTTTCCATGATCCTACTAAATAGAAAAAAACTACACTAGAAAAATAACACAATTAAAAAAAGTAAACAAATAAGAAAATAAAAAATAAAAAAGCAGTAAAGTTGGGTTGCCTCCCAACAAGCGCCTAATTTAACGTTGCGGCACGACGTGAATCACTTTCTGCCTCCACTTCGAACTTATGAATTGGATCCCAAGTTTTGATTATGCTTTATGATCATGATCTTGGGGTGGTGTAAGTTTTTGCAAGCCAAAAATTAAATAATTCCTTATGCACTTTTTGGATTTAAGATGAATAGTATCATCTTGCCTAGATGACCTCGAGAATTTCAAAATATATCGCTCGTCTACCTCTTCCCTTGTCTCCTTTCTACGCTCGTAAGGATCCATTCTCATTTCACCATCCGGACACAATGTAGAGAAATGTTTGGAATGAGGTCCAACATGCTCAAATGCATAAAATCCGAGATGTTCAACATCCTCTACACCAATGACACTAGAGTTAACTGAATATTTATCCTCAATGTCCTCGGTTGACTCTAGTATCACGCCTTCAACATCGGTGTTGATACCGAATTTTTTCCTCATATTTTTAAATGCATATATATATAATTTCAAAATAGTATATTGGCATCATCATTTAGTTTATAAACCTATACAAGCATTTTTCATAATTTTCCATAATTTTTAGAAGCTTTAAATTAATTTCTTTCTACATTTTTATTATATAACTATCCAGTAATTATCCTTCAAATTATTTTTATGATGATCTAATCATCCAAACTTATTATTTATACCAACATTTATATTTTATAACATTTTACTTCATTTTTCATAATTACATTTGCATTTTAGGCTAGTTGCACATTTTTGTAATTATAACCTATATTCATGTATAATTACACTATTTACGCCAAAATAATTTTTTATATTTTTATAATGTTAAATTATTATTATCAATCATTTTAGTGCACAAATAATATTTTTGTTATTTATTAATTACTTTTATAAATTATTTTTGATAAATATTGGGTATTTAAAAAATAGCCACAATTTCTAAACAATTTCGGACCAAGTAATGACACAAAAACACCCAATACACTAGCCCAATAATCCCTTAACCCAAAACCCGATCGCAACCCATTTAAACGACCCAACCTAACCCCTTTTTAATCGTGGCCGTTGATCTCTAAGATCAGCGACCCATATCTAATCCACCCCTTTAACTAACCCATAACCCCAAAACCCTAACCATTTCCCTCCAACCCGCCTCCCCTAAACCCTCTCATCTCCCTTTCTCTCTCTGAAGAACCCTAAGCCCATCGCCCTTAAAATATTCTCCTAATCCCACTGAATATGGGATTTGATTGTTTTTTCTTGCCATATTCGACCTTTTTTTGGTACTGGCTATTCTCCTATAGTGCTCGCCTAAACATGGCAAGAAGATCTCTCATCGAACCAAAATGGTTTAAATCTATGATTTTCGAGTGTTATTTTGTCTATATGCATCCTATGCTACTGTGAGTCCGAATATTTGTTTATATTATGTTGATTTTTTACTTTCCCTAAAACTAAGGTTTACGGATCTCTTAAATTGATTTTTTTGACTGATTTGCATGTTTATTTAACTATTTTGTTGCTTAAATTGCTCTGTCTCCCTTGTTTACTATTTGATTTTACTACTATATAAACCCCTCCCCTATTCATTTCTCGACAAGACTTCAATCGCTAAATATATACTGAAAAATTAGGGCTTTACTCCGTGTTCATCTATTCTCTTGTTCTATTTTTGGCTCTTGGCCGGCTGAAGGCCAAGGCCACTAGATTTCCTACCTTTCCGACCTTTCTTGAGTGTGAGCACTGCACTTTATGCATCTGGGATTTCGGGTCATATTGCTGTTCTTTTCTTATTTGTTGAGCGATAACTAGTTAGTTTCTCAACCCTTGCAATGTTTATTATGTTCTAATCAACATATTTATGTTTTCTAACATTGCATGACTTAATGTATTCCCTTGACTCTCTTCATGTGTGATTCTGCCTATAAACTGTTAGCCCCCTAAAATGTATTTGTATCTAACTTAGGCAATTTGGACAATTCGAAGCATGTTTAGATTATGTGTTAACAATTTAAGTTTTTACATTGGTTGTATGGCCTAATCCTGTTTCCTGCATGATTCTGAACTTCTTAGAGATTAATTTATGTTATTAGCATGCCCTAATCTGTTAAGATCTTCACTCTAGTTGTAATATGCTCCTATGACCATGTTTGTCACTCAGTATGCTCTTACCATGCCAACTCTGTACCCTTAACAGCTAATTATCTTAGACTATGTTTCGTGACTTGTTTTTCCCTTATAATATGTGATTATATCTACCTTATAGGTTATACTGTTCAATCCCCGTGTTTAGCATAATATGACCCTTTAGGTTTTGAACTTGTGGCATTAGTGATAACTGTTTGTCTTACTAGCCTAATGCTCCTTGCGTATTAACTATGTAATCCCAGATGTTTAAGACTCCTTGACTCTTGTAAATATACCCTTCCCCAATGTGTTATGTGAAAACTGGTAGCATTAACTTGTTTCTTGAGGTCATGCACCCTCTGTGTTGATATGTTCATTAAGTGATTACTTTGTAATGTCTGTGCACTTCTCTAAAACCTTATTACTTTACTACTATTTTCATTGGTTGCTTTCCCTATTCTAAACCTCTAATTCTTGGCCGGCTAAAAGCCAAGGCCCCCTAAAACTTCTCTATTAACCTCCCTAGTGTGAGGACTGCCGGGGGTCCATTTTGAGACCCTTGTGAACTCTGACACACTAGGGCCTAAGGTTCTTTTGCCACTTTGTCCTGATTACTCAATCCTGCCCCTCTTTCTACCTACTGAATGTGCAAAGTGATTGGTTTTCCTGCCTATGATCAAACTATGGCCACTGGGTTTGGTTCGAGTGCTCTTGAGGTTTCTGGGCTATGTTGAGACATGTGTGGAGCCTAAATTGATGGCCTGGCTGGGCTGGATGCATTTGGGCCTGTCTTAGGCCCACTATAGTTATTTCCATCACTTCGTAATTTATTTCACTATTGGGACTGTAATAATTTTGTAATAACAATTGGGGTATTAGTAAAAGTTGGGTCTATTCTAATGTTTGCATGAAATGGTAGAAATCCTGCCTATAGGATCTGAGTGTTTGATGCGTGGCTATNATGGGGTTTATTTTATGTGTAGGTAAATTGGAAATGGAAACGGGGCTAAACGGATGCAAATACGTCGAAAAATACGCGAAAGGGGACACCCGGGCGATAGCCGGGCGACAGAGCCAAACAGCCTGACCCAGCCTGGCCTTAGCCAGGCGTTAGAGCCCAAACGCCAGGGGGTGCCTGGCGTTAGCCAGACCTTAGAGCCCAAACGCCAGGAGGTGCCATGCCTTACCCAGGCGTTTGGGCTGAAACGCCAGGGTCCCCAGTCAGCCAGAAATCGAGTTTTGA
>ML428778.1:27078-61955 GCA_005239525.1 Nicotiana knightiana | reverse complement strand
GTGGTTGCAAGTTGACTCTTGAGATTGGGTGGTTGCAATTAGGTTATTGGTATTATTGATTAAAGTGTTATACTTGGGTTGGTGTAAAAGAGGGAAAGAATGTGAAATTTGGTATGTTCATACTTGATTGCCGGTATCGATCATAGTTAAGGGGTAATGTGTGTGATTGAAAAGTAAAATACTCCTTGTTAATGAAATGTGTACGTGTTGAAGGATATTGCTCGAGGACGAGCAAGAGTCTAAGTGTGGGGTGTTGATGCGTGGCTAGAATCCATAGTTTTAAGCATCATATATCTTACATTTTATGTGCTTTTGTGATAAAAATACACGTTATATGTGCATAATGGAGTCTATTTCATGTGTAGGTGAATTGGAGATGGAAGCCGATCTAAAAGGGTTTATAAATGTCAAAAATACGCTCAAGAGTCGAAAAGGAGTGACCCGGGCCATAGCTGGGCGTTTTAGCCCAAAAGCCTGGCATAACCCGGCGTTAGCCGGGCGTTCCAGCCCAAACGCCAGCCATACCCAGGCGTTAGTGGGGGCGTTAGAGCCCAAACGCCTGGCCTACCTGGGCTTTAGGTGGGCGTTTGGGGCTTAACGCCTGGGGTCTATGGTCCGGTAAATTCTGAGTTTTGAAGGTTTTAAGTGTTTCCCGGTTGAAATAGAATTCTGCTACACGTTTAGGGTTTATCCCAAACATATAAATAGACCCAAAAACACAACTTTGAGGGGGGATGCCATTTTTGGAGAGAATATACACACAAGATCATTGAGGAAGCAAATGATTATCAGTTTTCTTCATCTTATTCTAGTATTTTCCATTCATGCAAGACTTATGCAATTGTTTAATTCTAGTATGAGTGGCTAAACACCCATTGTTCTGGGGTTGTGGTTTAGCCATGAATATTGTTATTCGATATTAACTTAACCTTGATTATAATTCGCTCAATATATGGTTGTTTCTTCAATTCTGCATTTAATTGCTTAATTGTTTGGCCAGCAATTAGGTTCTATATACTATCTATGTTATGCTTGGGAAAGCCGTATATAGATTAGAGAAGAATTGAAGAGAGCGCGATCTTAACCCTTCAGGGGAGCGGATTTGTGGTTAGGATAGGAATATACCTAGTCACCGTGCTTAATTAAACATCATAATCTTAGTGCATTCTAATAGATTAATTTCATAGGAATATAGGCGTTAAGCTATTGAGAATAGGCGAGTAGTACTTCGGGAAAAGGCTACGAGAGCAATTATCGATTAATTAGCAACCATGAGTGAATTATATGAAAGGGACAGTTAATTAGAATGCAATACGAATGGTGAATTCATCACAACCCTGGAATATTTGTCTCTATTGAATACACAACAATATTCTCGTTACTTGATAATTAGTTCATTTAATCATAGAATAAATTAGTTATATTCCTGGATTTTGTTTTGGATCGATTAAATAGCAATTAGAGTGATTCAATAAGTAGTTTACGTAAGTCCCTGTGGGTTCGGCATTCGACTTAACATTATATTACTTGCTACGACCACGTATACTTGCGTGTGCGATTTGGACTAACAAGTTTTTGGTGTGCGACCTGCTGTCACGGCCTCGAGAAAATCACCGAAGGTGCTCTGATTGGTCTGAGGTGTGTCTAAGCCCGCTCCTTTCGGGATATTTCTCGAAGTCTGAGAGGCAGTTTCTAAGTCAGGAGATGAAGGGCCTTCATCCCTTCTTTCTTTTGGAATTCCTCCCTCCAGGCTAGGGGCCTCGGTTTTGGCAGGTTTAACAGCCTTGGAAGGATTTCTGGTTCGAGTCACCAACGTCGAACCCTCTAGCTCGTCGTCATCATTGCCCACGGACCGGCGTGCAAGGTCAAAATCCTCGTTGATGGCCACATTCTTCTTGCGCCTCCGAGCAGGCTCCATTTTTCTTTGAGCATCCTCGCTCTTCGAGGATCTTTTTCGCTTATTGTCTTTCTTCGGCTTTGAAGCCGAGGGTTCTTCTTCCTCCCTGGGCGAGGGGTGACCTTATCTCAGAAAAATCACCAATACCTGCGACCAAGAAGTTAGATCATATGAAGAAAGGTATTTTCACTATAGGAAGAAGTAGTGTAACACGTACCATGGTGCTTCGCCTCCCAACTGCCCTTCGACAAATCCCGCACTTGCGTTTGTCATATGTCGAAGTAGCTGCCAATTTGCGAACCCAATCCGCGAGATCGAGGACCGCGTAAGGCATCCACGGTACCGATGAGAGAAGAGAAAAGGAATAGTTATACAAAGTTTAGCAAAATTGATGAGAGGGAAATAAAGCACAACATTCTACTCACGTGTGAAATTCCATTCTCGGGGAATGGTAAGAACTCCGGGGGATGATGTCGGTGGTCCTCTTCACGAGAGAGTATTTGCAGAACGACCTCTTCCCCCCATCTGCATTCTCTCCTTACAGCTTCGAGGTGCCTCTCCTAGATTGATCTTATATACATCGAGGCATGTTCCCGACGGCCAGGGACATCGGGGGGTTTTTCTATGGTAAAGTCCTTCTTCAAGGAAAAGCTACTCGGAATGAGATCATTGAGCGCCGGCGGTTTGCCACCGGCCGGACGGGAAGTAGAATTGGAGGTTCCTTCTTTCTGAGGAACGGATTTGGATGTTTTAGTCATAATTTTAGAAAAGGAAGGATAAGATGAAAGCACCAACGCAACTTTGAACTAATATGGTGGAAGAACTGGTGGTGAAAGGGAAGTTATGGATGAAAATTGTTGCTGCAGAATGGTAAACTTCTTAATGAGAGAGGGAAGCAAGTATATATAAGAGAAAAATGGTGATTGTTCATTAATATTGATGGCCGACCGTCCCTAACGACTAATTATAGCTTTTGGGGAAGAGAACCGGCGGGGCGCTTCAGTCATTTCAGCGCTTACATCATAGGAGTGATGTCATCATAAAGAGCATCGAAGGATCAAGAATTCAAAATCATTTTTTATAATTTCATTCTAAGAAACATGGGGACTATCTGTATACGGCCGAAATCAGAAAAGCCCGATTTCGAGGTTTCTATTATGCTTCGAGCCCGAGCTCGAAGGGTTCAAAGTGAAGTTCAAATCCGATCCCAGAATGTACACTTCGAGACAGCACATCGAAGGCCCATCACGGTCTATTTCGGAGCTGTACAAAATCGATGACCGTCATAGAAAGGCAGGATTTTTCCAAGGACATGTGGTAGGACTGATAAGGTCTGCAAGGAATAGTACAAATCTGTACTAGGCCGTTATAGAGTTGTACCGATAGTATTCTTTGTCATAATTAGAAATGTACCGCATTAGGGGTTTTCCCTTCATATATAAAGGGGACCCCAATCATTTGTAAAGGCATGAATTTCACTCCAATAGAACTCTTCTCATTTAACGTGCTCAACATTATTCCTCAGCTTATTGTTTCTCATTTATTGTTCTTCATTTACTGTTCATAATTTACTGTTAAAGACCGACCTCGAGACCATAAGGTTACTGAGTTTGAGGCCCCCAGTTCTGTGATAACATCGGTTTGGCTATCACATTCTTCTTACCTACACTTATTCTTTCCTGATTATTAACTAGTATTAAAGTCAATCACATATTTTTATAACCACAATCAAATATAATTGTTAATACCATTTTCGAGGTAAACAAGTCTAAAATACATGTTGTGAATACAACGTGGAGTAGTCCAAACATATCCCGGAAATCTGGTATCACAAATACATGAGCAGACTAAAGTTCTACAAATAAAGTCTGAATGAAATACAACTGTTTGAAATAAGGTAAACAGTAAAACATAATGGAAGGGGATGCCAGGGACTGCGAATGCTAGCAGCTCTACCTCAAGTCTCCCGCTGAAAGTACATCTGGGCAAGAACTCCTCTACATGCCATTGGGACCAACACCAGTATTTGCAGAAAGTGTAGCATGAGCACAACCGCCACCATGTACTCTGTAAGTGTCGAGCCTAATCTTGACGAAGTAGTGACAAGTTTATGCCAAGACACTCACAATAAACCTGTGCAAATAATAATAACAAAATACAGAAATAGAAATAAAGTAGTAAATTCATATAAACGGATCCGAAGATCATCTATTACAGGGCCCCATAATAACATGATCTCGAACCTCATATCACAATACTGAGACAAAACTTTACAACTACAAACAATAAAAACTCAATCCTATCATTTAACACAATACCATGTTTCAACGTGCAACCCGTTGCCAACAATCAATACAATTTTTGATACAGCGTGGAATCCATTCCTAATATCATATCATTTCATTATTTGTTCATATCATATCATTTTCTGTTACGCCGTGCAATACGATCCCTAATATCAATTCGTTTCAGCATCGCTCCCAATATCAATATATTAACATAAACAACTCAATACCACTATTTACAAAATATCACCATATAAGAGAAATGAAACGTGCGGACAAATGAGGAACTATCAGTACAAACGGGAAATAGTCAATACCTCGTAATTCCAAACCTTGGCAACACATTACTACCAAAATAGCTAAATGACTCACATGAACGAAATGACATAATAAAGTGCTTTAGATAATATAAGGACAAGAAAAGCAAGTCAATGTGGGACAACGAATGTACACAACTAATACAATTAGAAGCATGTAGCAACCATATCAATCAACCAAATCAATCAACCAACCATGACCCTGACTTTTGAACAAGCATCCAAACCAACCGAATCTAGCCAATTATCAATCAAACAATTTAAAATAAGCTTTAGAAACTACCCACGAAAGAAAAAGTCTCAATCTTTGATGAAGTTGAAAAAGTCAACCCCGGGCTTGCTTGGTCAATATCCGAGATCCAGATCAAAACTCAATCACTCATTCACCTTCGAGTCAGGTTATGTAATTTGTTTTTGAATTTGTCCTCAATTTGAGGTCTAAATCTCAGTTTTGTAAAATTCCTAAATTCTACCCAAATCCCAAATTTCTACAATCCTATATTTGATGTTAAAAACTCATGAAAAGTAATAGGGAATTGAAAGAAAATGGATTAGAATTGCTTACCAATGATTTTGGGAAGAAGAAATTCTTGAAAAATCGTCTCTAGAGTGTTTAGGGTTGAGAAATAATGTAAAATGAGCTAAGTCTCATTTTTCTCATCTTTTACCCAGCTGCAGATATCGCTCATTGCAATTGCAAACACCGTAAATACGATGCACTGAATACAAATGCGGTCAGTGCATCAGGCCCAACTGAGTCATAAAAGCGACATTTTGTTCGCAAAAGGGAACTTCCCCCATCGTAAATGCGGACAAATACTTCACAAATGCGAAACTCACCCTCTCCCCCAGCCAGACCACTGTATCGCAAATGCACACTGAAATCGCAAATGCAATCTCAGCTTAGCTCGTAAATATGAACTTTTCTTCACAAAAGCAAAGTTCCAGCCCACCAGCTCAGGATCGCAAATAAGAACACTTATTCAAAAAAGCAAGGCTCGCAAATGCGAGCCAGACCTTGCAAATGCAAGATCTGCAGTAGACACCAGTAATAGGTAAGCATCAGCAATCTTCAAACTATACAAACTCATCAGTAACTTATCTGAAACTCACCGAGCCCCTGGGGCTCCGAACCAAATATTTACACATGTGTAATAACATCATATAAATTTCCTCTCTACCTCAAATCATCAAAATAACATGAAATAACAAGAATCGATCATCAAAACTCATGATTTTCAACTTAAAAACTCATTTTCACAATTTTTCACATAACGTGGTGAAATGCGCTCAGGTCACTCCGGAAACCAACCAAAAGTTTGTACAAGTCCAAATATATGATGCTAACCTAGCAAAATTATAAAAATATTGATCTGAGGTCGTTTACCAAGAATGTTGACTGTGGTCAACTCAAATGCTATTTTAAGCCAAAAATCCCTTTTTCTTCAAATTCTTACGTAAAACCTTTTCAGAAAATGACACGGACCACACACGCAAATCAAGAAACATAAAATGGAGTTATTGGAGGTTTCAAACACAAAAATGAAGGCTAGTACTCAGAATGACCTATCGGATCATCAAATTCTCCACTTCTAAAAGAAACATTTTTACTCGAACGGACATAAAAATGTACCTGGACTGGTAAAAAGGTGGGGGTAACTACTCCGCATGTCGGAATCAGACTCCTATGTATCCTCCTTGATTGGATGACCCCTCCATTTCACTTTCACAGAAGAAAAACTTTTGGATCTCAACTTATGAACCTGCCGGTGTAGAATAGCCATCAACTCTTCCTCATAGGTCAGATTTTCATCAAGATGCACCATGATGAAGTCCAAAACATGTGAGTTATCCTCATGGTACTTTCGAAAAATGGAAACGTACAATACCGAATGTACCCCTGCTAGGCTAGGAGGCAATGCAAGCTTATAAGAAACCTCCCCAACTCTATCCAAGATCTCAAAAGGGCCAATAAACCTCGGGTTGAACCTCCCCTTCTTCACAAACCGCATCACACCCTTCATAGTCGACACTCATAGAAGAACCTTCTCGCCAACCATGTAAGCTACATATCAAACTTCCGATCCGCAAAACTTTTCTTCCTGCACTAAGATGTACGAATTCGTTCTTGAATTACATTAACCTTTTCCATAGAATCATGGACCAAATCAGTGCCAATAACAACCTACCCTCTCCGGTCTCAAACCAAATCAACGAACGATATCTCCTCCCATATAATTCCTCGTACGATGCCATCTGAATACTCGAATAGTAACTATTGTTGTAGGTGAACTCTACTAGAGGTAAGAACTGGTACCATGAACCTCCAAAATCCATAATACAAGCGCGTAACATATCCTCCAAGATCTTAATAGTGCGCTCGGACTATTCGTGTGTCTAAGGATGAAATGATGTGCTTAACTCGACCCGCGTACCCAGCTCACCCTGCACGGTTTCCGAAAATGAGATATGAACTGCGTGCCTCGATAAGAAATGATGGATATGGCATGTCCTACAAGTGAATAATCTCCTGGATGTAAATCTAATCCAACCACTCTAAATAATAGGAAGTCACCATCGGAATGAAGTGTGCAGACTTAGTCAATCGGTCCACAATAACCCAAAATGTGTCCTATTTCCTTTAGGTCCGTGGTAGTCTTACCATAAAATTCATTATGATGCGCTCCCATTTCCACTCCGGTTTCTCAATCTCTGAGTTAAACCACCTGGTTTCCAATGTTCATACTTCACCTATTGACGATTCAAACACCAAGATACATATGCAATGATGTCTTTCTTCATTCTCTGCCACCAATGGAGTTATTTCAAGTCATAGTACATCTTCGTGACACCTGGATGAATGGAATAACGTGAACTGTTCGCCTCCTCAAAGATCAACTCTCAACCCATCAACTTTTAGAACACATATACGACCTTGAAGTAGAATAACACCATTATTTCCAATTACAACCTCCTTGGCACCACCTCGTTGCACCGTATACTTCAACACCAACAAGTGAGGATCATCAAACTGGCGAGACTTGATACGCTCCAACAACTATGACTGTTCGACAACACAAGTTAGCACCCGGCTGAGCTCCAAAACATCCAATTTCACAAATCGATTGGCGAAAGACTAAACATCCATGGCTAGTGGCCTCTCTTCTACCGGTAAATATGTCAAACTGCCCATACTCTCTGCCTTCCTACTTAATGCATCAGCTAGCACATTGTCCTTCTTCGCATGATATAATATGCTGATATCATAGTCTTTTAGCAATTGTAAGCATCTCTACTACCATAAATTAAGATCTTTCTGCTTGAACATGCGCGGAGAATCTGATTGTCGATATGGACCTCACATGGAATGACGTACAAATAGTGCCTCCAAATCTTCAGCGCGTGAACAATGACTGCCAACTCTAATTCATGTACATGGTAATTGTTCTCGTGAACCTTCAACTGCTGAGACGCATAGGCAATCACCCTACCGTCCTGCATCAGTACCGCGCCAAGCCTAATACGTGATGCATCATAATACACGGTACACGATCCAAAACTTTTAGGCAACACCAACATCGAGACTGTAGTCAATGCAGTGTTGAGATTCTTAAAGCTCAACTCACACTCATCGGACCATCTGAAAAGAGCACCCTTCTGGGTCAATGTCCCATCCCGAACTTGGGGGGCGTGACCAGCACCCAATGCCTCACATATCCTTGCGTACCAACTTGCGGCTAGGTGACTCTGAACATATAATGTCATACTTTGTCCATGGGACACATTGTAAGACAATTACGAATGCTGACTAAACATCAATATAAAGCTGGGCCGACAAGACCGTCATAACTACTACGGTTGGAAAACCAACAAAATATACATAAAAGGCCTACAAGCCCAACATACTGCACTAACTAATAGATATGTCTACAAGCCTCTAATGATGGATATATTGTGATCAGAACAGGGCTCCGACCTACTCATAACATATATATACAAGATGTACATAAAGCTCTAGACCATGCAACTCCGAAGGGCATAGAGCTTACCGATCAAGCTGAACTTAGGAAACACCTAATAAGGAGGTCTACCCGTCTGTCTGTCTGAAACTGCACGCATGAAATGCAACGACCCCAGAAAAGGGACGTCAGTACGAAATAATGTACCGAGTATGTAAGGAAATATACCGAAAGCTGAAAGTGAACTGATAATATAATAACTGAAAGTAATTGGAGTCAAAGATAATCTGAAGATATGCTCACCTGCTGATACTGACTCAACTTTCTCAATATAGTAAGTAAAATAGCTGTCCGACCTTATAAGGGTCGGTATATATAACTGCTCTGCCGTAGTAGGCTCGCTCATAGGCGCTCGACCATACTAGGCTCTGTATCTCGGCCAACTGGGCTCGCTCATAGGCGCTCGACCACAGTAGTCTCGGTATATAACTTACCATCTGATCATAGGTTTTCCATAGGGGCCTGCCCATTGATTATAGCTCGATAGTGGTGAAAATACTCTAATGCTATACATATATAGACCCTCTGATCTCTTGAATGGAAGAAGAAAATACTCAATTGAATATAAAGTCCTGATAAGAGAGAATACTATAACTTATGAGACTAGCAAAATGTACATAAATTCCGGAATATGAATTTCTCTTTATGTCTCATTATCAAAACACACATAATTACATGATCATGCCAAAATGAAGGAAGGGCTTAGCCTTAACATACCTAAGTCGATTCTCTTGACAATCCCTCTAACACACGTCAATTGCGACAACACGTAATGGCGGATCGAAGTAGGGGAAAATTCATATGATATTCTTGAGAAGGATTGCACCGTACTCTCATAGAATTGCAAAATCCTGTTGCTACATTTTCATACGAATTTTTTGAGTATTCATCCGTTACTTTTTGTAGTGTTGTATGAACTTGATGAAGTAATTCATATTACTATTGAAAAATATGATCATTTTAAGTGTGATCCTTCTTTAGAGAAGATTTTTGTATTAGTGGGTGTGGGCCCCCACTTGTGGCTTAGTTGGCAAAAGACATCTCCATGTTTTGCCACCTTTATTTGAATTCAAGAGTCATGATTATGTAAGGTATTTGACTGACACGTTAATCTCCATTAGGCTTATCCAAAACATTAGAATTGATTACCAATCCCTTAATTAACTTGGTAATTCCTTACTAATACAATAATTAACTAATTATCCACATAATTAAGAATTATCTCAAATTACTTAAAATACTACTCACTTTTAATACACTTTGTACACCTTACTATTATGGTCATGTGGTACATTGTATCGCACTAGTCCATAAATATCGGGTATTATAGCTTGGACCGTATTTTATCTCAAAATGATAAACTTCGACGAAACTCATTTTCTTCGATCCGCTTACCCTCTCACCTTCACGAGTTTACTCATCACTTGTTTGAAATAGCATAATGCTTATAATCTCACGATAATCCCATTTCTCGAACTTACGTTGATTTACGAATAAACTTTAACATACAAAAATATGGATGTAACATCTTATTTCCGAGCTTCCATCAATTTACTTATGGCGTACTTTCACATATGATAACATGGGGTGTAACATCATTCCTCCTTTGGAACATTCGTGCTCGAATATTGACTGATGCATTTATCATTATCATAACCTATAGCTCTTGCGAATATTTTAATGCTTTCCTTTCCATCTAGGCAATTGTTCTGTGAATAAATCTAAAGTCAGGGTATTCCCCGCCGGTAGGCCTCTTTCTCACACCACAACCTGTGATCGGAATTCTTCCAATTTCGTAACTCTTGCTACTTCTGTCATGGAGCATGTACAAATTTTTCCTTATATGTGCACCTATATGACTCTCCCCTCCAGCTTTAGTCAATCTCTAGGCCTTACTTTCTAAACATATACAGAGCTTGACAAGATGTCCCTCTAGGGATCTATAGGTATACTGAAGTTCTTCGCTCGGTACTTTGTCGAACTTATGAATATTCCTATATCTTATTTCATAGGCCCGATTATCTATCCGCATGACTTTACTACATCTAAGTAGGTCACGATATACCATAAATCCTACCTCGATTTATCGTTACTGAGGTCTGCTACCAAACTCCAGCTTACGTTCGTTGTTCGTCCCATATGTATAAATCTATGTCCTTCAATGCTTCCTCATTACTGTTCATCTTAAGAATTCAGCCTAATCTCACCTCATACTTTGTGACTTTTGTCCATCCATTGTTGATTCACTTTAATATTGATATATCATCTACCACTGCTAAATTGATCTCTACGAGATTGATCCACCTAGGGGCGATACTATACTTCCATAATCATATTTTATAGCATCCCAATATGACTCACCTTACAGGGGTATTTTAATCCCATACAATTCATGAAATCCTCTTCAAGTCATTACTCAATTGAAGGCCCAAACATCATCCTTTATCTATCACAATCACACCCTCACTTTACTACCAGGGCAACATTCCATCCCTTCTAGATGCTATTGATCTTAGATTCTTTTTGAGTTCATTCAGGCTATACTGAACTTTATATAACTTAGAGAAACCATTAGCTCTCTTGTTTTCATGGGCTTGATCCTGAGGACTTATCCATTCTTGTCCCCTTCTCACTCGCCCTTTATCATCCTTACTCCTATCATAAAACCTTGTCGCTTTTCTATACTTTAGCTTGCGACCTATATGTTTCTATTTATACTATTCGCAACCTTCCTTCAACTTGCTTGCACCATAGATTTCCTTATGTTATTCTGGAATATCAAGCGAGAAATCATATCGTCTCTAATTATTCTTTACTTTCTTGGCTAGATCTCTCGGTACATAGAAACCATATGTTGGAAGATATGATACTGATGATGCCGCTATTATTCCTGGATACTGAATCCCCGTGCTTCTAGCCTTTTATCCAAAGTATGGACTATTCACAACCTTTTGCATCTGAGTATTTCGTACGTTGCTCACCTTTACCTTACTACCTTAAAATCTTGCATCGTATCTTCAATTTCCTTCATGACCTCCCTTCCACATGGGTATAATTCATGTCCATAACTTGAAGCTCTATTATAATACTCTCACCTCTGGTGCATACATAATCCGGTGGATGCTTCGTACTGACTTCTTATGAGGCTGGTACTTTTCTAACTAGCTTCATCATATGGTCGTTATGGAATATGGTTGTTGTACTTTCTCTCTTGTACCTCTGATATGAAGAGTGATCCTGCAATGTTCTCAATCACGATTTCCATAATTTTCTAGGTCCAATAATCTGACTCATGATTTACTTGGTTGGTGTAATTCTTTAGTTTCCTCTTCCTTCTGATCAGCCATTATGTAGTCTTAAGATATCTTCCTATCTACGGCTCCTGGTATTAGTTATTACTTTAGCCTTTCATGGGCGTTATGGAATATTCATGATACAATCTTCTAACAACTCAATCCTTTATCTATGCCCTGGGCTCAATTCTTTCTTTTAACTTATAATGGAGTCTTCTATGTCTGTATAATTGTCAACATATATGTTGCATGTATAAAATTCAGAACTCTTAAGTTCGTTCATAATGTACTCTGGGTCATTAATCGAATAATTCTTTCTGTTCCTTCTCGTATTTTTATTTATTAAATGTAAGCAATTACTTTTTCCGGTCTTTCTGCCCCCTTGTTGCGTGCATACTTAGCTTACCTTAGTGCCCATACACATTGGAATTCCATACAACTCATATGATCTTGAATATCACTTCTGGTTTTACTTCTCATTCATTAGCCACGGTAGTTTCCATTTTCTTATGGTACAATATTATTGTGAGACTGTTGTTACAAGACCATTTCCTCTTTAGGTTACTGTGCTTAGGTTGAAGCCTTCTTCCTTATTTTCTCAGCTAGTCTTTCATTTTAGTACTTAGGGAGACCTTCTGGCTCTTGTAAAGTTACAAGCTTGTTATATCGTTTACTCGAAAAAATTGTTTTGATGTTCGTACTCACCTATAATCATTCTTAGTTACTTACCTCCACATTCATGTGCTCGTATGGTTGCTTCTGAACTAAAGTTTTGATTGTATTCCTAGTGGGACTCTTTTTTATTCCCATAACACTCATATGGTATCTTAACTACCCCAACTCCTATCCGAATATTTCTCAAGGATCGCGATGACATATTTGCGATACTGAGTTCCCCATGTTGGGGTTCACTATGTTTATTTTGCACGATCTGTTGATTTGTCTGTATCCTCTTATCTAGCCACAACTAGGCTCTTCCTGGATCAACTACTAACTAATTGTTGGACCATTCTCATATCAATATTCCGTGTAATCCTTCTTGGGTCATTTCCTTTGTCTTAACTTATGTCCCGCACTGACTCCTTATCTATCAATAACATCTTGGGCAGGAACCCTTACTTCCTCTCCTTGACATCATGTTTGCATAATGTTATACAGTCGTAGCATATCCATAGGATTTAAATAAGTGCAATATCATTCCTTTCTCATTTTTATCGCATTCTTCCTTTACTATTCCATAGTCACTAGAATCACTTAATTCTAACTTAATGCCACATCACTCAATATTCTCCCTTTTAGGGGAGTACTAAGATTTAGAGCCACGACGATCTACCTATAGATGTTTTACCTCTTCCTCTTAATCATCTTTTCACATTATCGATGACCTTCTCCTGCCTTGCGGTAATCCTTCTATACTAAGGATAAAAAAATTCTTTATCCACGAGGGTGACACTTAGTGTAACTGGCACACATAGTCCCTTAAGCTTAACTTTGCGCTCTTGATTTAGGGAAGTGTCTTCATGAATCACCTTTAATGGTTATTCTTCTGTCGTCCATTCTATTATCGCCGGAGCGCAATCTCTAAAATTTTCACGATGCTGACTATTATCAAATCACTCAGTCCCTAATCCATGCTTAGTTTATCTTGTTCAATTGTCCATACTGATTTCTGTTACTTTGGGGTTTAATTATTCCTCCTAGTAATCACGTTAGAGTCACGAACTTATTTCCCAAAATGAGGATATGACTTTATGGCCTATACTCTTTTGTTATCTCAAGGCCTGGCTCCTCTCGTCTTTTCCTTCACTTGACTATATATTCTGTAATACTGTCATTTTTTTCTACCGTTGTCATCCATGCATCACATCTTACTCATAATGCTTCATTAACTCTCTTCTCATTTCCTGCTAATATTTATGTCTATCATTTTATTTTTAAAATTTTAACAGGACATTCTTTTTATTTTAGCTCCCCTTGCTCCATCTACTGACTCTTCGGGTTGCCTAACATTCTTTCTTTAATAGGACGGGAGCCACACTAAGATAATATTTATCCTTCCAGGCTTCCAGTGCCTATCTTTGTAAAAAATGTTCTTTCTTTTTAACATTCTAGTATTCATATCCAGCTATACTATTCTAGAGTGCACCATCTGGGTGTCTCAAAAGGAGATCTATTAGCATCTTTGTAATATCCTTCGGAAATGTCAACTAACACAAACAATCCATCAACCATTTTGGGTTACTCTAACCCTAATCGGATCCTGGTATCCCGTCCCTTTCTTAAAATACACCTGTAAGACCCTATCGGGCATAACTGAGATGGGTGTGGCCAATTGTACATACCTCTGTTACTGTTGAAAGTAACACAATGCTTATATTTTTCTGCCTGAGTTGTAAATACTGATAATCTTCATTAACTGGGTACCTCGTACCCTTCTCATCTTGCTCCTTTTACTTGTTGAAGCTGAATCTCTCGTTGCTTTTTACCATATGGGTGGATAGATATTCATGCCTTAGGGATCCTTTTACAGAACTCACACGTCTTAGTACACACATGATCTGCTGGAGACCCTACATTTACTCATCATAAGCATGATGCAAATTCGAGTTCCTCCAACTCAACTCTTCCACAACTGCATTCAATCCCTTACCAATTGTCCTTCTAGATGTAGATATCATTGTATTATGAATAAAATACAATTTAGGACGTGCATTCTTATAAGTGAGCTCTACCACACGATCTAGAGCAAGAAGAAAGAGTGAAAGTCCTAAATGCCCTGTAGCCTCCTACATATAAGTGTGGTGCACGACACACCCATAAACAAGACTCTACTAGACATAACTTGTAGATTCCCTAGGACAGAACTGATCTGATACCACTTTTGCCACGCCCCGAACCTAGGGGACGAGACCGGCACCCGGTGCGTCACCTATACTTGCGTACCAACTTGCGACTAAGGGACTCTGAACATATAATTTAATACTTTGGCCATGGGCCACATTGCAAGACAACTGCGAATACTCACTAAGCATCAATATAAAGCTGGATCGACAAGGCCGTCATAACTACTACGGCTGGCAAACCAACAAAATATACATAAAAGGCCTACAATCCCAACATACTGCACTAACTGACAGGATATGTCTTCAAGACTCTAGTGATGGATATACTGTGATCAAAACAGGGCCCCGACCTACTTATAACATATATACATATATACACAAGATGTACATAAAGATCTAGACCCAACAACTCCGAAGGGCATGGAGCTTACCGATCAAGCTGAACTCGGGCAACACCTAATGAGGAGGTCTACCTGTCTGTCTGTCTGAACCTTCACGCATGAAATGCAGAGCCCCCAGAAAAGGGATATCAATACGAAATAATGTACTGAGTATGTAAGGCAATATACTGAAAGGTGAAACTGAACTGATAATATAATAGCTGAAAGTAACCGGGAGTCGAAGATAATCTGAAGATATGTTCACCGACTGATTAACTCAACTTTCTCAATATAGTAAGTAAAATAGTTGTCCGTCCTTATAAGGCACGGTATATATAACTGCTCTTATGTAGTAGGATCGCTCACAGGCGCTCGACCAACTGGGCTCACTCATAGGCGCTCGGCCATAGTAGGCTCAGTATATAACTTACTTTCTGATCAGAGGTTGTCCAATAGGGGCCTGCCCATCGATTACATCTCGATGGTGGTGAAAATACTGTAATATTGTACATATATAGACCCTCTTCTCTCTTGACTGGAAGACGACAATACTCAATTGAATCTAAAGTCCTGATAAGGGAGAATACTATAACTTATGAGACTAGGAAAATGTACATAAATTCCGGAATATGAATTTCTTTTTATGTCTCGTTATCAAACACATGTAGTTAAGAGATCATGCCAAAATGAAGGAAGGGCTTAGCCTTAACATACATGAGCCGATTCTCTTCACAATCCCTCTAATACACATTAATTGCGATAACACATAATGGCGGATCGAAGTAAGGAAAAATCCGTATGATATTCTTGATAAGGATTGCACCGTACTCCCTTAGAATTACAAAATCCCGTTGCTACATTTTCATACGAATTTGTTGAGCATTCATCCGTTAATTTTTGTAGTGTTGTATGAACTTGATGAAGTAATTCACATTACTATTGAAAAATATGATCATTGTAAGTGTGACCCTTCTTTATTTGGTGATTTTAGAGAAGATTTTAGTATTATTGGGCATGGGCCCCCACTTGTGGCTTAGTTGGCCAAAGACATCTCCAAATTTTGCCACCTTTTATTTGAATTCAAGAGTCATATTTATGTAAGGTATTTGGCTGCCACGTTAATCTCCATTAGGCTTATCCAAAATATTTTAATTAATTACCAATCCCTGAATTAACTTGGTAATTCCCCGCTAATATAATAATTAACCAATTATCCACAAAATTAAGAATTATCTCAAATTACTTAAAATAATACTCACTTTTAATACACTTTGTACTCCTTACTATTATGGTCATGTGGTACCTTGTATCGCACTAGTCCATAGATACTTGGTATTATAGCTTGGACCGTATTTTATCTCAAAATGACAAACTTCGACGAAACTTATTTTCTTCAATCTGCTTACCCTCTCACCTTCACGAATTTATTCATCACTTGTTTGAAAGAGCATAATCCTTATAATCTCACAATAATCCCATTTTCGAACTTACGTCGATTTACGAAGAAACTTTAACATATGAAAATGCGGGATGTAACATTTCATTTTCGAGATTCCATCAATTTACTTATAGAGCACTTTCACGTATGAAAACATGGGGTGTAACAGTCAACTTGGTCAATGGGGCTGAGATGCCATTAATTATTGCACTTTGGGGATGGATATTAGGAGAAAGAAACATGGTGGCAGGTGTGAGTCAGTGAAGAAGAATACATGTGGGTACCTTTGATTTTTCTTTGCTAGATGAAGACGTGGTGTTGGGGAAAATGACTAAGGTTTAGGTAGGCTTCTTGTTTTATTTAACTTTTTTTTTTCAAAAGCTTTTTTTAATTAATTATTTCAAATTAAATCTATGTGTCTCTTTTTTATTCGTCACTCTGGCGAGTGAATTTGACGCATCATTTATGTTTGACTGCTTATGAATTTTGTGTTTAAATGACACATTTGAGATGTAGTTAGAGTGTTCAAATGAAACGGACATTAATTGGAGTCTAAGTAAAAAGTGTGAACAAGTTTAAGGTCCTGTCGATGTATTTTCCCTGTCAAGAATATAGGATATCATGGGCCAACAGTAATTTTGGTATACCAATGTATAGCGTACCATGAATATGGGTGTACCGTTTAATATACTATGATTCAATATTAATCATGGTATAACAATATATATTATACCAAGAATATTGGGTATAATATTTAGTATACTGAAACGATATATCCCATGATTCAATACTAATCATGATATACATATGTGTTCTATACTAAGAATATTAGGAATACCATGATTCAACAGTAATTACGGTATACTAATGTGTAGTATACCAAGAATACTGGAAATACCATTTAACATGCTCAAATAATGTATATCATTATTCTATAGTAATATGATATGGCAAAAAGTAGTATATCAATAATACAAAGAACATTATGACTAGCGAATCATTATATATCAATGTGTAGTAAACAAAGAAATATTGAGAATACCATCATTAAACAGTAATCATGGTATAACAGAATATTGAGTATTCCATTTAACATATTCAAACAAAGTATACCATGATTCAATATTAATCATATTATACCAATGTGTAGTACACCAAGAATGATAATACTATAATTCGACACTAATTGTGTTATACTAATGTATAATATACCTAGAATATTTGATATATCATTTAACATATTCAAACAAGGCATACTATGAGATACCACTAATAATTGGTATATCAATATATGCGACGACCCAATAAGTCGTTTTGAGTACTAGCATTAATTTTCGTGTTCCGAGACCTCTCATAGCTTCATTTGATGTTTATTGATTTGCGTGCAAGGGCCATATTATGCCTTGTTTTTCTCGCGAAAGTGGGTTTCGACGTGTGACAACTCTTTTAAATGAGTATTAATAGACAAGAGTCGCCACCTAACGATTTAAGGTGTGTTAAGGAACCTATTTGCATATAACTCTGTTTTAACTAGCCAGTGCTGCCAAAGAACGGGTAAAGGCTCAAGTTACCTCAAAGAGAAGGTGTTAGGCACTCTTTGAGGTCCACAACTGTGGGCCCCAGCCGAATTTTACACTATGTGATAGTTATCCTATGTGATCATGTAAATTGTAACAAGGAGTCCAAAACATCAGATTACAAGGTGAAATACTTACTAAAGAAACTACATATGTGAAAGGAATGGGTTACACATAAGTAATTGATATAACCTTTGAAGATTACAAGAGATAACCTAGTTTGATCTAAATTTGCACAACCATGTGTACAAATAGTAACTATGGGGGATCCTAAGTTTTTTAGCCTAAAGGATCATCCCGTACAATATAAATAATACTTCGCAATTGTCTTAAGTGTAAGGGTTGCTAATATTATCCAGCGGCCACATACTATCATCTCCTGCTATCCAATTATTATCTTGAAGTTGTTTACCTAAAGCCTTCTAGTTCAATTCTAAACCGTTCTCTATACGTGATTTACTCGTCCCATGCCTATGGTTCAGGAGGGTTTGGACCTAATACTCTGGTAGTTCTATACTTTCCATAGGTTTCTCAAGAATGAGAAAACTAGGCACGTAGTCAAAATAAATAAGACTACAGATAATCAACACTAAAGGCTCAAGTTCATCTCATAATATAGACACAAATGCACGCTGTCATGTAGGTAGACATTTATGAACTTATACTAGAGACGTTCCAATTATTTAGGCGGGCAACTTTAGATAGGCAGGTTTGGAGTCAAGGTAGATTAAATTGTTCAAGACCTATAGGCATGGTTTCTATGTGACTGAACAATTCAACAGTTGACATAAAGTCCTATAGGAAGTATTTCTAGGCAGATTGTCTTGGTAAAGCGGTTGATTTTAATACATGATTATATTAAAGATCCTATAGGCATGATTCCTAGGAAATTGACAACATCCTATAGGCGTAATATCTACACGATTTGCGTTTGGGTAGGGAATCCACTGAAGGTGCATAATTATTCATTTTTGTCCCTATAGGCATACTTTCTAGATAGACTTTGTGGTGACAAAATAGCGGTAATTGCAGTGTTGATCATTTGAATCGAAATCTTACAGGCATGATGTCTAGATGAATTATACAATTAAAAGAAGCACCAAAGTATGCAATTTCAGTTATTGCGTTGATATCCTATTAAACATGGTACCTAGGTGTAACAATGAGCAATCACCAAGTCTTGTTTTAGTTCCTATAGACATGCTTTCTAAGATTTGCAAGTTAAGTCATCGTATTAGCCCTAGATCATGTTTCTAAAGTGAATCGACAAGTAAATCAACACATGGTACAGATAATTCACAAAGGCGGGGCATGGCAAGAAAACAAACAAATCAAAGCTCTATAGACATGTTTTCTACCCCTTCATGCAAAGATAAAGTATCCCATCTTCACTAATTGCCAAACTGTTTATTTACAAGTTATTACAGGCCCATGGAGAAATATATAACAGATTACATATTGAATAAATGCAAGCCCGATAAAGTAATTATAGGCCCAATACAGAAATAAGCCAGGAACATCCTCACGCCTTCAATGGTCTTAATCCTCACACAACAACAGACCTAAACATTGGCTTACCAAGGTAACTTGAGTTCAATGCTCAAACACAACATTTATGGCCCAACACTAGGCCCATCTAATAACTTACTTACCCAAATGGATGCCAAAATAGTCATACAGGTGACAAAATATCATAGACTTAACTAAATAACTTAAACACTTAGTTCTTAAAGTTAAAACTAATAGTAGCTCTAGCCAAGGCATATAAACAGGATCATGCTAAATTGAAAGGCACACAAGACACATATGCGATAAGTTTATGCTTGTGATTAGAAAAACGAGGTTCAAGAGTGACAAGATTGACCATCATAGGATAATAAACTATTTCAAAGAGGTTCAAGAGGATGCTTGATTCAAGATCAGCCTAAAGAACCTTAGATGTGGCTCTAGCAGAATCATGGACGAGGAGTAAACAAAAAACAACCTTTACATGAAAATCTAGTGAAAACATCCTAGAAGAATAGGTTCATGATCGAGCAATCACTTAATTGACAAGAGGAAAACTTTAGCATGATAAAAATAAGTCACAATATAAGAGACATGTCAATTTCAGAAGAAATACAAGCATGCATAAAATCTAGTATTAGTTGGCCACATATAGGAGAAAAAAGGCTGGTTATAAGGTTTACTCTTAAGGTTTAACTAGTACTGAAGAATACAGAATTGATCAAGTCAACAAACATATAATAGATTCACAAATTGCATGAGAACATGTCACAACGAGAGTAGAACCCCAAAAAGGTAGCAGGTTAGGCATGAATGACTTAGCAGGAATTAGAATACTTCCTGGGCATGAGTTGGTTGTCATAACAATCCAGAACAAGGCAGAGAGGCAAACTCAGGATTAACATCAGGTATCAGCACAATACAGAAGACTAAAAGGAGAACCAAAAATCATTTATTCTAAAAACATGTGATAAATACAACTCATGACTAGAATCCATGAGAGTTCAGCATCGAGACACAAGAAAACCTCAAAGCAAGAAAAGTTACAAGCAAGGTGGCATAGTAAAGTATTGTTTCATAGAAGATTCAGAGACATGAACACACAAAACACATTATATGATGAAAGAGAATGAAATTGATGTGGCCAAAGAGACTTACCACTTTCACATGGATAAACGAGCAAATAAGAAGAACAAACCCAGTAGAACTTCAATAACAAAAAGAGCAATAGAACCCAAAACTCAGTGCGTTAGAGTTCCCAAGGGTTTTAGATGAACCCCAAGCAATGCTTGCACTAAGAAGGTCAGTTAAATGAATTCTGGTTGCCTTGGCTTTCAGCCGGCCAAGAGACAAAATTTTCAGAATAAGATGAGTGAGTAAGTGAGGGAATAGTAATATTTTTTAATCTGTTTTAGGGGAATTAGGGGAGGGGTTTATATAGTGTTGAATAGACGAAAATTATAAAAGGAAAACATCGATAGAATAACAAAAATAAGGAAACAATTGCATGAAGAACCTATTACAAATCAGAGTAGGTAAAAATCGAGTAAACCCTAATTTGACAAGAAGTCCAAAATTAGCCAGAGATCTTGATGAATCAGACCCATATGACCTGGTTGGTGAGTGTACCAAGTCAATAACATGGTGATTATCCAGAATTGGAGCCGAAGGAATCTCTCAAATATTGGCTTCCTTAAATAACTCAGTTCCAAACGAAAAAGGTCAAAGAAATAGGAAAGAATCATTGTGAGTACAGAAAAAGAAAAGAAAAAATGAAAGATCTCCATATTATCTTAGGTATAGACTAGGATTTGGATGTGATGGCTGCTAGGGTTTTCAGAGAAGAAGAGGGGGTTTAGAGCATTCAAGGGTGGCTGATGGAGGGGTTAGGGTTTGAGGTTATGCGGATATAAGAAGAGAGGGGGAAGTATTGTGAGGCGTTGATCTTGAGAGATCAATGACTATAATTTTGAAGAGAGAGATTGGGCGGGTCAGTCGGGTTTCGACCGGGTTGGAATTAAAGGAGGCGTTTGGTTTGGGCTTGGGGATTGGACCAAGAATGTTTAGGGGTTGGGGCCAGTAATTTGGTCCGGAAATTGGCCTAGTTTTGACCAGATTTTAAATAAATAAAATTTAAGGGAAAATAAATTAATAAAATAGCTAAATTAATGTAAAAATACTATTTATGCAACTTAATATTTTTAAAAATAATATCTGAAGACTGTAAAATCATAAAAATTTTATTTTTGACCCAAATAAAATAATAAACACAATTAATTATAGAGTATAAGCTATTATTGTAAATATTGTAAATAATTATAAAAAATGCAAATATAATTTTATAAATGGAGTAAAATATTATAAAATATGCATATAGGTATAAATGACTAATTTAAATTAGTCAAAGCAATTCAGGGGAATAATTAGTAAATGTTTGAATAATTAATATGCAAGAAGTCTATTTTAAAACCTTTAAAATTTATAGAAATCACTTTTATGACCTCTATAAATTGGGTACTAGTGCAATATGATATTTTGAAAGTATATGAAATACTTTATAAAATATGAGGGCAAAATTGGGTATCAACCGCACGTGTCACTTTTCAGAAAGCTTTTATGTGAATTTTGGAAGAAAATGTGATTTTTGGCTCAAACTAAGGCTAGAGTTGACCACTGTCGCTATTTTTGGTAACCGACCTTTGATCGGTGTCGTGATGATTCTGATAGGTTCGTATGTTATTTTTAGAGTTGTACGCACATTCGTTTGGCGTTCGGGGTGACCCAAGCGCGTTTCAGAATATTATGTGAAAGATTGTGGAAAGTTGATTAAGTTAAAATTTAGAGTTTTGGTGATCGATTCTTGTTATTTGATATTATTTTGATGATTTGAGGTAGCGAGCAAGTTATTTTAATGTTATTACAGCTGTGTGCATATTGGGTTTGGAGCCCGAGGTGCTCGAACGAGTTTCAGATGAGTTTGGTTGGTTTTGGAATAGCTGATGCTCATGTCAACTTGTAGATTTCGCACTTGCAAGGTACTGCTCGCAAATGCAAGACTTGATTTTGTGAGTGACTGCTCGTATTTGCAAAATGGGAACTAGGTGTGGTTCGTATTTTCGAACATTTTGCCATTTTTGCGAACTCTGGTGACTTTTGACAGCTTCAACCAAATTTGCGATGGTTGGGGGCCTCGTAATTGCGATGTATTTGTCGCATTTGTGACTTATGAGGGCTTGTTGCACTGATCGCTTTTACGATCCATGTTTTGTATTTGCGGACATTGTAATTGCGAACAAGAGTTCATACTTGTGACATCTGCAACTGGATAAAAAGGAAAAATCAGGACTTAACTCACTTTATACCATTTCTCAACCCCAACCACTCTAGAGGCGATTTTTGAAAATTTTTTTCTTCCCAAATACATTGGTAAGGAACTTTAACGAGTTTTCAATCAATTTTAGTTACTTTTTAATAAATTTCAACATCAAACCTATGAATTCCATAGTAGAAATTAGGGATTTTTTGTATAATTTAGGGATATTGTGAAATTGGGATTTAGACCTCAAATTGAGGTCAGATTTCGAAACAAATCACATAACCGAGCATGGGGGTCAATGGGTAATAATGTTTTGGCCCGAATATCAGATTTAAACCAAGCGGGCATGGGGTTGACTTTTTAAAAAATGATCAAAATTGAATCTTTTTCATTTGTGGGAAGTTTCTAATGCTTGTTTCGAATTGTTTGATCAATAATTGACTAGATTCGGTTTATTTGGAAGCTTGATCGAAAGGAAAAGCCGTGATTGAATGTGATTTTTTTGCACAAAGAGGTAAGTGTCGTGGTTAACTTTAACTGGGGTAATTAGGACTTGTTTGGTCTATTTTCTACATGATATATATGTGGGGATGAAAATATATGCAAGGTGATGAATATATATACGTTTTCATGGGTTAAAGCTTGCGGGTGGAATTTCTTTTATTTGTACCATGTTGTTCCATTTATTATACCTTCTGTGTCTTAGTTGGATTATTTTTTCTTTAATTGCTCATTTTCATGTTTATTGCTCATGTTGAGGTTGTTTTTCTATTGGAAGGTTAAATTTCTTATTCTACCACCATGGTTGTAGTTGAAATTTCTTCCCACCTTGCTTGATACTTTATGTTTTTATTGTTGTTTGGCGAGGAAGAGTGAAAATCACGAAGGGTGTTGGCATGCCATATTTGTATAATGATATCATTGATTGAGTGAATGTGAAGCTAAAGCACGAAGGGTGATGTCGTGCCATGGCATTGATATTATCATGTGTGGAAGAGAGCAAAAGCATGAAGGGTGATACCGTGCACTTGTTTGCCATTATCATATCCTGTGAGGATGAGAGTAAAAGAACGAGGGGTGATGCCATGCACATGTTTTATTTATATTATATGATGAGGACAAGAGTAAAAAAAACTAAGGGTTGTGCCATGCAATTGATGATTTCATTGCTTTTACTTTATAGTTGGATTGTGAATTTAACTTGGCGTTTTCATTGCTTATTCCGGAAAGAGACTTACTTGGTGATTCTGTACTTATTGATCCGGTTGTTGCCCCTTTCATATGCCCCCACCCCATCATTACTTTTAACTGCTTTACTTGTTATTTTTGTTTCTTTATATATATATATATATATATATATATATATATATATATATATATATATATATATATATATATATGCACAAGTTTTAGTAGGTTTCTTATCTTAGCCTCGTTACTACATCTTGTCGGGGTTAGGCTCGACACTTACATAGTACATTATTGGTCGGTTATATGCATACTATATTTATGCACTTCTTGTGCAAATTTTGACATTGGTACCAGGAGAGCCCGAGAGGTAATTAGCAACTACCAATCAGTGATTCGAGGTAGAGATGCATTCAGTTCGCAGACCCTGGAGTCACTTTCCTTTTTCTTATACTGTTTCTATTTTATTTCTGACAATGTTATATTTCCTTCAAACGTTTTATTTAGCTTGATCAATTTGCTCATGTACTTGTGATGCCAAATTTTTTGGTGGTTTATGTTATGTCTTTGATTAGTTATTAGATATTTATTGTTTTTCCTTTTCATATTATATTTTATGTTGGCTTGCCTGGAATTCGGTGTTAGCGCCATCACGGCCCCGCATTTGGGATTTCGGGTTTTGAGAAGTTGGTTCTAGAGTCCTAGGTTGTCTAGGTCTCACTAGTTATGATTAAGCTTAGTAGATTCTGGAGGATCAGTATGGTGACATATTTACTTTTCTTCTAGAGGTTATAAGGCTTTAGAAAAATGTCATTTCTTTCTTTCTCTATCGTGTGACTTTATTCTATCGCTGAAGTTTGAATCATTCTATTCTTGTACTCTCATAGATGGTGAGGACACGCACAATATCCATGCTCTATTAGGAGCCGGAGCCCCAAGTTACAACCACTACCAGGGGTAGGGGCCAGGGTCAAGGTAGATCCAGAGGAAGAGGCAGAGCTTAGCCTATATCTCGTGCAGCATCACCTATTACAGAGTCTCAGATCGATTAGGAGAAGGATATCCTTGTTTGAACAGCGCCAGTTGGGCCAGCTCAGGTCCTAGAGGAGTTAATTTCCGCCCCAGTACTTCAGGACGCTCTAGTCCGATTGGTGGACCTTATGGAGAGTGTGGCCCAGGCCAGTGTGCTATTGATTGCACCAGCCGTCTCTTAGGCTGAGGGAGAGGCCCATACACCATCTACTACACTCCATAGAAGATGAATCATAGATATTACAGTTCCGCCCGTTGGAGTAGTTCAGGCCGTTATTGCTACATAATCCGGGGAGGGACCTATGATGTGGTGGCAAGAGTATGTTCGACGCAGACCAGAAGGTTCACCTCCACTCACTTGGGATCAGTTCTCACAACTATTCTTGGAGAAAGTCATCCCTTTTACTCCAATAGAGGACTATCGCAGCCAGTTTGAGCGCCTCCAGAAGGGTAGCATGAATGTTACTCATTACAAGACCAGATTCGTGGATTTATCTTGGCATGTTGTTGTCTTGATCTCTACTGAGATGGAGAGGGTGAAGAGATCTATAGATAGCCTTACATATGGTGTAGGGCTACAGATGTCCATAGATACTGAGAATGATATTCCTTTCACCCGAGTTGTGGAGATTTCTAGGCAGATCGAGAGGATTCGTAGTCAGGGTAGAGAGGCGGCATATGAGAAGAGGCTTTGTCATTTTGATGGTTTTAGTGGTGCCTTGTTTTGAGGCATGGTTTCATGTTTTGGAGGACATCCCATCAGGCTGATTCAGTTAGCACTTCAAGTATCACATGGTGCTTCTGGCAGTTGTGGATCTTATGGGTCTAATCTTGAGCAACTAGCATACAGTGAACATTCAGCTCTGATTAGTGCACCTCCAATTCAAAGTTATCAAGGTGGTTATTCAGGTCGACAGGGTCTATCCCATGGTCAACAGTCAAATTAGAGCACTGATAAGTAGGGATTTTGACTGCTTATGTGCTCTCTTTTACTTGTGTTTGGGCCCAAAAATGCTTAAAGGTATTCCCGAGAATTAATGAAATGTACTTTCATGCAGGAATATTGGGAAACGAGCTAAAGAAATGAATATCAACTCAAAAAGGAGAAAAATTGGACAAGGACCAAAACAAGGCATAAAAAGGGCACAGTGCGGACCGCACAATATTATGTGCGGTTGCAAACTCTGAATGAGCACTGATGATATTTCCTCACAAAGTGCGGACTGCACAATTATTGTGCGGCCACAGAAAACAAGCTTCAGAGAACATGCATTTTGGATATTGAAGACCAGTGCTCATAATTGTGCGGCCTGCAAAAGACTAGAATCAGAGACCCATATTTTGTGGAATATTGAAGATGTGAGGACTGCACTATTATTGTTCAGCCACAGGAGGCTAAAGTGCGGCCGCACTCATAAATGTGCAGTCCGCATAATGAAGGCCAACTCCAGTCCAAGTTATGTGTGCGGCCGCACAATTAAATGAAGTGCAGCCGCATCCCAATTTTATGCGACCGCAGAAAGCCCAATTGACCACTCAATCTCAAGATGCAGACCGCACAACCTGCACATGGGTATTTTTGTCAGATATTTTCAGATTAGTATAAATAGAACTTTTTGTCGTTTTTAGTTCAAGTTGTGTAAGTTGGGAGCACATGAGCCATTTTTATATATTGTATTGGGTAACATTGTACTATATTAGCTTTTAAGCATCATATTTTCTCTCCTTAACCAATTATTATGCGTTCTATCTTAGTTTCTTCTTTAATTTCTTCATTTTCCACGAGTATCTAAACCCTTAGCTAGGTTTGTGACCTAACCCTAGTATGGGTACTTAGTGGGTTATTGATTTAGGGCTTATTTATGATTGGGTAATTGATATTTAGCCTTGTTCTTGCTTGAATTCTAGAATTAATTGTTGCAAACATTGATTCATGCCAAATTGACTTAGTCTCTACTTGAGAAAGTGAGACTAAGTTTTGGAAAACTTGGCTAACTAGGAATTGGGGTGAACTCAAGAAATTCATAGCCCCAATTAAAGGGTCGAACCTAGAGGTAGTAAGACCCGACTAGAGCATTTATCACTTTCTTGGTGAAATACCCATTTGGAGTTGAGAAATCCAAATCGGGAAAAATCACTCAAACTACCGAGAGGTATAGAGTGAGTAATTGCGTGTGATTGCTATATTGTATCCCGATCAACCAAACATGCCCTAAAGTTCTAAATATGTTAGGTAACCAACTAGGTGGAAGTCACAACCCTAGATCTTCCATAACTTTAAAAACAATCAAAACCAAAAATATTGTCTCTTAGCTTTACTATTGAAACCAATAGAGTAAATATTAAAAGTAGAAACAACAATTGTAAATGTGGAAGTGTAATTTAGGGAACATCATATATTCACACTAGGTGGATACCTAATCCCAAATCTAACTCCTAGTTGATTGGACCCCAACTTGGGTTGGGTTTTTGTTATTGCTTCGACCACCTCACAACCTATATTTGTGGAGTGAGTTTGGGCATGATCAATTTTTGGTGCCATTGCCGGGGAGTTAAACAAATCTAGCTATATACTGATCTCAACAATGAGCCCATCAGGAATTTTCCATTGGGGGAGGAAGTTGATGATGGCAAAGGAGATGAGGTTCTCCCCGAACCTCAAGAAAATACGCGAGGCCGACCGCCTCATGATAATGTTCCCATCCCTCCCCCACCTCCACCAAGAGCGGAAGCGCATCAGGTTTTGCCGAACGAGGGTTATGCAAGTGCTGTAGTCCTGCCCCGTATTAGGGCGAAAACTTCCAAATCACCAACGTGATGTTTACACTACTTGAGAAACGAGGATTGTTCACCGGGGCTCCAAGAAAAAATTCTTACAAGCATCTCAAGGGGTTCGTCGATACTTGTTGGGGGAGCAAGAAAACAAATGTTTCCGAGGATGCACTGCGTTTGAGGCTATTTCTATTTTCTCTACAGGGAAAGGCATTGGACTGGTTAGAGAGGTTACCCAATCATTCCATCCATACATGGGATGAGTTGGCCGAAAAATTCATTGTAGAATTCTTCTCTCCGAGGCACATGGCTACACTACGTGATGAAATTCTAGCGTTCAAGCAAGAGCCCAATGAGCCATTGCACGAGATTTGGGGAAGATATCGTAGCATGGTTAAAAAGTGCCCGAATAATGATATGAACGAGGCCATGATCCAACAAACCTTCTACAGGGTTATTAACACAGTAAATCAATGTGTGGTAAATCAACTCGCCGGCGGGAACTTCATGAATACGCCTTATGCCGAAGCTTGTAAAATTTTGTATAAGATGGAGGATACCTCGTCGGCATGGAAAAGTAGGGCCAATGTTCCTCAAGGTGACCCAAATGTCATTCACCTACACAAGGAGCTACATGATCACGGGCAAGGTATTGTTGATTTGACAACCACAATGAATCAATTGGTCAAAGCTCAGCTTCAACAAGTTCAAGGACCGAAACAAGTGAATGCGATGAAAGGTGTGAATATGATGATGAACAAGAGACTGCAAAAAGTACAACAAAGGAAAATCCATCCAGAACGATTCATGCAAGATAATAGTGGGTATGACCAAGGTGATTCCTTTAATGAGCAAGAAGAAAAAGTGCAATATGTCAACAATTATCAAGGCCAAAGAAACAATGCTCAAGGCCAAAATCAACAACAATGGCGATCACAAGGAAATCAAGGAAATTGGAACAACCAAGGCCACCAAGGCAATTGGAGTGGTGGTAACAACAATCAAGGTAATTGGGGAAATAATAATAATAAAGGCAATTGGGGAGGAAACAATAAAAGCAATTGGGGAGGCAACAACCAAGGCGGTCGGAACAATAATAACCAAGGGAATCGGGGGTCGGGCTTTCAAAGTCCCCCGATGTATCAACAACCAAGCAACCCGCCTCTATATCCGTATCAAGGTTCTAGTTATTATAATAATGAATGGGAAGGATTGAGAATATGTTCAAATAAATGATGGAGAAAAATGCCGACTCCAATGCTCAAATAGCCTCTCACAACACTTCAATCCGCAATTTGGAAGTTCAATTGGGGAAAATATCGCAAGCTTTAAACACTCTCCCTAAGGGGGCACTACCTAGTGATACGGTGGTGAACCGGAAGGGTGGGAACAACATGTGGCATGCCATGGATGTAACCACGAGGAGCGGAAGAGGTGGAGATGCAACCATATCAAATCAAAGAATTGTGGATGATTATGTGTTGGTTCAAGAAGACGAGACTCCAAGTAATGTGGTTCAAGCTAATGAAGAAGTGAGAATTGACATTGATGAAAGTGTGGAGGGGACACAAGAAGATGTGAATCCATCTAGGGAGCACGTGATTAACATACCGGAACCAGTAGTGCAAAAGGACAAAGGACCAATGCCAAGGCCTCCTCCTCCATACCCTCAAAGGCTTGCAAAGAAAAATAGTAAGAACCAATTCAAGAAATTTATTGATATGATGAAGGATTTGGTAACAAAGAAAAGATCAATGAACTGTGATACTATAAAGATGACACATAAAGTGAGTTCTATTGTGCACTCAATGGCTCCTAAATTGGAAGATCCCGACGCTTTCGTAATCCCTTGCACTATTGGGAGCGCCGACTTTGCCAAAGCTCTATGTGATTTGGGGGCAAGTATCAACCTGATGCCCTACTTTGTGTTCAAAACTTTGGGAATTGGGCAACCAAGACCCACATATATGAGGTTGCAAATGGCGGATCGGACCATGAAGAGACCATTGGGTATTATTGATGATTTGTTAGTTCGTGTTGATAAGTTCATCCTTTCGGCAAACTTTGTGATTCTTGACTGTGAGGTTGACTATGAGGTGCCTATTATCTTGTTTAGACCTTTCCTTGATACGGGGAAGGCTCTAGTTTATGTGGAAGGCGATGAGCTCACTTTCCGGGTGGGTGATGAAAAAGTAGTTTTCCATGTGCGCAAATCGATGCGGAAACCAAATAGCAACAAAGTTTGTTCGTTTGTGGACTTAATGACCAAAGTGATTGTTGATAATGCTAGTGCTATGATGAATGTTGAGGATACCTTGGAAGCTATGTTGCTTAATCATGATGAGGATGAGAAGGAAGTCTTTGTGGAATGTGTCAATGCTTTTCAAAGAATGGGGTCATATACTTATGTACCCTGAAAATTGTCCTTAGATCTTGAGAACCGGAAGGCTCCTCCAACAAATCCCTCAATCGAGGAGCCTCCCACTTTGAAGTTAAAAAAGCCTTTGCCTTCACATCTCAGGAATGAGTTTCTTGTCCCTTGTTCCAATCTACCTGTTATTCTTTCCTCTTGCTCGACTAACGTGCAGGTAGATTCTACTTTGGCGGTGCTCCAAAAGAGGAAGAAAGCTATAGGATGGTCATTGGCGAATATTCGGGGTATAAGCCCCGCCTTTTTCATGCACAAGATTATTTTGGAAGAAGATGCCAAACCCTCAGTTGAACATCAAAGAAGATTAAATGAAGAAATGCAAGAGGTAGTGAAGAAGGAGATCATCAAATGGTTGGATGCCGGGCTGTGTACCCCATTTCTGATAGCTTGTGGACCTCTCCGGTGCAATATGTCCCAAAGAAAGGGGGCATAATTGTGATAACAAATTACAAGAATGAATTTATCCCCACAAGAACTGTCACAGGGTGGAGAGTGTGCATGGACTATAGGAAGCTCAACAAAGTCACTCGGAAAGATCATTTTCCGCTTCCATTTCTTGATCAAATGCTGGATAGGTTGGCCATACGTGTTTTTTATTGCTTCCTTGATGGTTAATCCGGCTACAATCAGATTCTTATTGCTCATGAGGAACAAGAGAAGACCACTTTCACTTGTCCCTATGGTACTTTTGCATTCTCGCGGATGCCATTTGGGTTATGCAATGCACCAACGAATTTTCAACGGTGTATGATGGCCATCTTCACCGATATGGTGGAAGACTTTCTTGAGGTTTTCATGGATGAGTTTTCCGTGGTGGAGAATTCTTTTGAAGAGTGCTTGGACAACTTGGACAAGGTATTGGCAAGCTGTGAGGAAACAGACTTGGTTTTCAATTGGGAGAAATGTCACTTCATGGTCGAGGAAGGCATTGTCCTTGGCCACAAAATTTCAAAGAATGGTATTGAGGCTGATAAAGCAAAAATTGAAGTGATGTCAAAACTACCTCCCCCAACATCCGTGAAGGGAGTGAGGAGCTTCTTGGGTCATGTGGGACTCTATCACCGATTCATCAAATATTTTTCTAAGATGGTAAACCCCTTGTGCAAACTTTTGGAGAAGGATGCCAAGTTCCATCTCAATGAAGATTGTATGAAGGAATTCGAATTTCTCAAGTATAAGTTGACTAATAATCCTATTATCACCGCATCAAATTGGAGCTTACCTTTTCAGCTCGTGATGCAAGTGATGTAGCAATTAGAGTGGTATTGGGGCAACGTATCAACAAAATCTTCCATCCTGTCTACTATGTTAGTAAGACCATGAATGATGCCCAAGTCAACTACACAGTGTCCGAAAAATAGCTCCTTGCTATTGTCTTTGCTATGGAGAAGTTCCGCCCGTACTTGATGGGTACAAAGGTGATTGTTCACACCGACCATGTAGCACTTTGATATTTGATGAGCAAGAAAGATTCTAAAGCAACATTAATGCGGTGGGTGCTTCTTTTACAAGAGTTTGATCTAGATATTCAAGATAGCAAGGGTAGTGAAAACAAAGTGGCGGACCACTTGTCTCAGTTGGAGGAGGAGGGGAGGCCCAATGATGGCCTTGAGATAAATGATTTATTTCCCGACGAGCAACTCCTAGCCATTTCCATGACTGGGATGCCATGGTTCGCCGACTTAGCCAATTATCTTGTGAATGGAATTGTACCGAATGAGTTCTCTTCAAACCAAAGGAAGAAGCTCAAACATGATTTCCTTGACTATTATTGAGATGAGCCTTATCTCTTCCCGATTCGTACCGATGGTGTGATTCGAAGATGTGTGCCGGAGGAAGAACAATTGGGAATTATTGAGGCTTACCACTCTTCTCCATATGGTGGTCATCATGGTGGAGTTAGAATGGATACAAAGGTGTTGAGTTGTGGATTCTATTGACCTACTCTTTACAAGGACACTAGTGATTTTGTCAAGCGTTGTGATGAATGTCGAAGAGCCGGTGGGATTTCTAAGAAAAATGAGATGCTTCTCACCACCATCTTGGATATTAACATTTTTGATGTGTGGGTCATTGATTTCATGGGTCTATTCATGAGCTCTGGTGGGAACACTTACATATTCGTAGTTGTGGATTATGTGTCAAAATGGGTTGAAGCCGTGGCTTTTCCCAACAATGAAGCTCGGAGTGCGGTGGAACGTTTTAGAAAGAATATCTTCACGAGGTTTGGCACTCCAAGGGACATTATTGGTGATGGGGGATCACACTTTTGCAGCAAAGCTTTTGATACTTTACTCTCAAAGTATGGTGTCAGTCACAAAGTGTCAACCCCCTATAATCCTCAAGCAAGTGGACAAGTTGAAGTCTCCAACCAGGAGATCAAGGGCATTTTGTCAAAGACTATGAATGCCAAATGGACGGATTGGTCGAAGAACTTGATGATGCTCTTTGGGCTTATAAGACGGCTTACAAAACACCAATTGGTGTATGTCTCCGTATCGGTTAGTGTTCAAGAAAGCTTGTCACCTACCGGTGGAACTTGAGCACAAGGCTATGTGGGCATTAAAGAAGCTTAATCTTGAGTGGGATGTCGCTGCGAACTTAAGGGTGACACAATTGAATGAGCTTGATGAATTATGGTTTCATGCATATTCAAGTTTGTCCTTGTACAAGGACAAGATGAATTACCTCCATGACAAGAATATTTGGAATAAAGAGTTCAAAGAAGGTGATCTTGTGCTATTGTTCAATTCTCTGTTGCGGATATTTCTGGGAAAGTTAAAATCCAAGTGGAGTGGCCCATTTGAAGTTGTGCATGTGACACCCTTTGGTGCATTAGTCTTGAAGAACAAAAATGATGAAGTGTTTAGAGTCATTGGTCACCAAGTGAAACATTATGTTGGCAAGGTTGATGATGGCCACGTTGTGGCATTGCTTCATTTCAAGTGATTGATGGTAACCTGCGTCGTGCCGCGATGTTAAATCAGGCGCTTCTTGGGAGGCAACCCACGTTTTCTTTTCATTTTTTCTTCTTTTTAGATAGGTTATGTATTGAGCTAACTGGTTTTGAAGTGAATTGCAGGAATGAGTGTGTATTGCAGGGACAGTCTGGAAAAATTGGCCAAGTGTTGAACTTATGCGGACCGCACCAAAATTGTACGGACCGCACAAAAATATTTGCAACCGCAGAGAAGGGTCTGCGGCCGCACAATTCTTTGTGCCCAAAATCACCAACTCTCTGAAGTTGGAATTTGTATAAAAGTGGCCAAAATGCGGCCGCACAAGGATATGCGGCCGCACTCATTTATGTGCGGATCAAAGAGCTCAATTTATGTACAGGTAAAGAGTGCGGACCGCACTCAAAATTGTGCGGCCGCACTCAGATAGGTGTTTGACCGACTAAGTCAAAGTATAAATAGGGATTTTCACCACTATTCACACTTTACACTCTCTAAACTCCCAAGCCCTGGAAAACACTGTGCAACCCAAAATAAGTTCACAAATAACACTCAATTCATCAGTTAGATTCTCACCTGCATCATTCATTATTGGTATGTTCAATTCATGTAGATTTTTGTTCATTTTTCTCAAATTTTGTTTTTGTTTTCTTTGATTAGTTTAGTTAATTTTAGGCCTAAAAATGTCAAATGTGCTTAATATGGCTTCAAAATCATGTGGGTAGCTTCATATATGTTCCTTAGGGACTGGGTAGACCACAAATCTTGTCAATTTGTCCATACTATGTTGAATTTGTGAAAAATTGCTAGAACCCTAATTTAGTGCAATCACCGTTTGAAATTTTGCAGCCGCACACATTTTTTTTTTGCGGTCCTCATAACTGCCAAATAGGTTAATTTGTGTACTTGAATTTTGCCGACCGTACTCAAAATTTGGCGGCCCGCAGAAAAATTGTACGGCCGCATAAAAATGTGTGGACCGCACTTTTAAACCTCGAGAATAAGAATACTCATGTCTAGACTTGTGCGGCCGCATTCAAAATTGGGTGGTCCGCACTTGAGGATGTGCGATTGCACTTCAGAATTTTGCGGTCCGCACTACACAGTCTGCGGCCGCACATAAATTTGTGTGGTCCGAACTGTCTCTTTGATGACTATTTGTCTGCAATTGTTCTGCAACTGTTTTAATTGTTTTGAACTCAACTGATCTATATACTTTGCATCACAGACAATGGTTAGATCACGTGGTTGAGGCAATACATCAAAGTGAAGAGGTGAATTCTCTCGAGGCAGAGGTAAAGTCACTCACCCTCTAGGAGTGCAATACAAACCTATTGCCAAAAAGACGACCACTGATAGAGAAAGGGCCACAGAGCCCTCAGAATCCAGTTCATATGTCCTATCTGGGGAAGCCTCCGAGGGTCATTATGTGGAGGTCCAACCTGAGGCCCAATCCCAACCACCTCAACCCACTGGGCGCTATCAACTGTGCAATGAACATACATCCAGCTCTTCTTAGAGTTCTGATGCGGGAAACCAGGTTCCGATCCCTCCTCTTCACCTACTCCGGCAGTAGTAGCTATTGATGCTGAAGATGAAGATGTCCCCGATGATAGTGGGGGGGGG
>ML428778.1:0-26620 GCA_005239525.1 Nicotiana knightiana | reverse complement strand
AAGGGGGGGGGGGGGGGGAGAAACTCAAGTTGGTGGCCTTGAGAGGTCAAAGAAGAAAGAAATGTGGGAAGATAGATTCGTCAGCTTGACAACATTTAACAGATTGCGGGAGTTGTGGCCAATGAGGCTGCTCACACTTGGGCGACATTTCTTGATGAAGGATTTGGATATTCATAATCCAAATGTCCTTAGACAGTTCCAAGAATGCAAGGGGTGGAAGTGGTTCACTCACCCGGCCTTAGATGCAAATGAGCAATTGTTCAGGGAGTTCTACGCCAATGTGGCTCACATCAAGAAGGGGACAAAAGTGAGAAATTTGAAAGTCCGCTTCGACGCTGTATCTTTGAATGCTTAAGTGGGATTTGAACAAGTAGAAGTAGTCCAGTGCCTAGAGAATTGGCTCTGGGTGAAGCAGCTCGCCCTTGGCTAGCTGAGATTTTGGTTGCTCGAGGACCACCACTACCATGGTTTACAGTTGGAGTTCGTATCATCGAGGCGATCCTCAACTTTGAAGCTAAAGGGTGGAAAACCTTTGTGTGTAGCCAGATTGATCCGAGTATGAATGAGAACAACCTTACACTTCCCCGGGTAGTTCTGGCGGCTTCTATTATGTTGGGGTACCCGATCAATGTGGGTGCCATCATGTCTACCAACATCACGTTGGCGATCCGAAAAAGTGAAAAGTTCTACCCCTATCCAAACACCCTCACAGAATATTTCAATGATGACAAGGTGGAGCCAAGGCCCTATGACACAAAGTTCAAAGCTAAGAAGCCTTTTTCATGGTATCACTTGCAGGGTGCAGACAACCGAAAGTTCAAGGGTAAGGACACTACCACCGTTGGTTAGTCTGACGAGCCATCGGTGGTAGGTCCAGAGGATGCTGCTGAGCCATCTATAGTTCCCATGCCTTCCACAACAGCCGGACCTTCCACCAAGACAGCCGCCACACCACCACCTTCTTCTTCTAGGCCATCAGGTTCAGTTCCAGTGCCAGCCTCATCCACCTATCATTTCACTGCGTTGCGAGTCTCCCAGACTTTGGCGAGCCTCAACAACTAGATGGAGACATCCACTTCTAAGCTGTTTTTCATATCCAGTACTGTTGCAACGCAATTCTCTACTCTAGTAGTGCCATAGGTCCCTCTGTTAGTGGAGGATACATTGAAGAAGATTCTGGACAACCAAAAGACTGTCATGGACACACTGGTATCTCATGGGGGTGCTATTGAGGTGTTGACCAAGAAAGTTGAAGAAGATGAGGAAGTCTTAGGCTTTGAAGAAAGTAGTAGAGAGTTTGAGAAATGAGGTGACGAAGTTCGCAGCAGCAAGTGATTTTCCCTTTGACCTACTGACGGAGACAGGTCCATCAGTACTAGTTGACCCAACAACACCATCAGCAGAGGCACCATCAACATAGGCATTATCTGGACAGTCTGTCGAGCCAGACCTTACTGCCCCACTGCTGAGGAGATGCTTTAGATGCTCACCAACCCTGTTATCCCTCAGCCTGGTGATGATGAAATTCAATTTGAGGAGATCGAGGGTGGTGATGCTTCCAGTCGCCCCGAGACCACATAGGGAGTTTTCTTTACTCTCTCCCCTCATTTGTTTGGATTTTGCTAAGCATTGAGGATAATGCTTGTTCTTTTTCTAGGGGGTGGTCTATTTTGGTATTTTGGATGACCGTGATAATATTTTTATTATATTTGATTACATTTGGGCCTGTAATAACTTTAATACTCTTTTTCCTTTTTTCTTTTACCTTTATTTTCTCCCTCATTATGTATATATTCATCCCTCTTGTATATATTCATTGGCCTTACTTTCAGTAGTTTATTTCATAGATTCTTCATTTTGCTTTCTTAATAGTATTGCTTCGTAGTTACTTTATTAGCTTCTTTTTGATTTGTTAGCTTATTTTTATGTTTTGGTGAACAATAAGCCTTTGATTTTCTTAATGCCACGGTTCTTTCAAAAGGTGGGTCTTGTGTGAACCGGATGGCTATGCCCAACGATGGATGGCGTGACAACCTTCTTAAGGGATCGAGTTAGTTTTTTATGTTTAGGTAGAAGCAAGTAGTGTTAATGAATAAATAAGGGTTGAGACTGCTTCACTTGGTACCAACACACTTAACTACAGGCTTATGGTTAAAAACAAGTTTTTGTAAAGAAATAACTCTAGTTAGTGACATTGTGACTCTTGTGTTAATGTAGACAATCATTAGGTGGTTTAGTTGAACCACTAGCGATTTTCAATCTTGAAGGCGGTTGTTGTGGGCCCTCGACTCTATTCTCTTTAACAATCCGGTTGTGTGAGAGGTGAGGAATTTTGTTACAAGTCCAAGCACCCGTGCGAATGGTCTAGAACTTGCCCCGAATGTGTTTCTAGGTGAAATTCTAAGTTAGATTGGCCCACTAATGATATCATCCTTAGTAAACTCTTTTGAGCCTAAAGCCTTTTTATTCGATAACCACATTACAAGCCTTTAACCATTTTATAGTGACTCTCTCTTGGCACTCGACTTTTCTTTAGCACTCATGTGATTCAAATGGCAAAAACATAAGTTTGGGGGAGAGACGAGGATTTTAAAGATGGTTTCAAGGAACAAAAAAAGAAAAGAAATGAATAAGAGGAAAGGCAAAGAAAAAGAAAGAAATAACAAAGAAAAACACAAAAAGAAAGTGAATAATGTGAAAGGGTTGAAAAGATGCAAAACAAAGAAAAAGTGCAAAGCATGGAGAAAGCAAAGAAGGATATTGTGAATAGCATGTCAAAGAAGGAGTGATATAAAGTTGCTCTAAACCCCCCTATGGTAAAATAAAATGACTCAAAGAGTCGGCAAAGTAAGAGCCAACAAGAGAATATTAAGTACTAAAGGAAAGATGAACCGATCCGATATTTCCCTCCTTAGTCCAGAAGCCTTCATTACATGCCGAAAAAGCCCTTCGTGATTTCAAGTTGAGCAAGCTTAAATTAGTGGTGATCTACATGAGAGGCAAGCAAATAGTACTTAGATACGTGCTTGTGACATTCTTTTGAGAGTGATGAGCGAGTCTTTATCGAGTCATTGTTTTGAATTCTTCATTCGTGAGTGAGATGAGCTTACAGAGAGTATAGGAGGAGGAGTTTGGGATCCACAACGACGTGCATGAAAGTGAAATATTCCTTGATAAACAAAGTCAACCCTTAATGCTCAAGCGCCACATTAGAGCCATTTGTAATTCAACATTCAAATCATAGGCTTGTTAATGATTAATGAGCACGTGGGTAATTGTTGGTCCCAATTGATTTGTGTTTGACTCAACTTAGACCAGCTAAAATAGCCCTTTTCTATTGAAGGTGGGAATTGCCTTAATTGCTTGAGGACAACCAAAAGCTTAAGTTTGGTGGAGCTGATAATTAGGGATTTTGACTGCTTTTTTGCTCTCTTTTACTTGTGTTTTGGACCAAAAATTCTTAAAGGTATTCCCGAGAACTAATGAAATGTTCTTTCTTGTAGGAATATTAGGATATGAGATAAAGTAATAAAAATCAACTCAAGAAGGAGAAAAATTGGACAAGGACCAAAACAAGGCAAAAAAGGGCAAAGTGCGGACCACACAATATTGTGTGCGACCGCAAAATCTGAAGGAGCACTGATGATATTTCCTCACAAAGTGTGGACGGCACAATTATTATGCGGCCGTAGAAAACAAGCTTTAGAGAACATGCATTTTTGATATTGAAGATGTGCGGACCATACTATTATTGTGCGACCGCAGGATGCCAGGTGCGTCCGCACTCATAATTATGCAGCCCGCAAAAGACCAGAATCAGAGAGCCATGTTTTGTGGAAGATTGAAGATGTGCGGACAACACTATTATTGTCTGGACGCAGGAGGCTAAAGTACGGCCGCACTCATAAATGTGCGATCCGCATAATGAAGGCCAACTCCAGTCCAAGTTCAAGTGTGCGGCCGCACTGAGAAATGTGCGGTCCGCACAATTAAATGAATTCCAGCCGCATCCCAGTTTTATGCGATTGGAGAAAGACCAATTGACCAGTCAATCTCCACAAGTGGACCGCACAAAGAATTTTTTGGCCGCACAACCTGCGCAGGGGCATTTTTGTCAGATATTTTCAACTTAATATAAATAGAACTTTTTGTCATTTTTAGGTCAAGTTGTGTAAGTTGGGAACACCTGAGCTATTTTTATTTACTGTATTGGGTAACTTGTACTAGATTAGATTTTAAACATCAATTTTTCTCTCCTTAATCAATTATTATGCCTTCAATCTTAGTTTCTTCTTTAATTTCTTCATTTTCCATGAGTAGCTAAACCCTTAGCTAGGTTTGTGACCCAACCCTAGTATGAGTACTTAATGGGTTATTGATTTAGGGCTTATTTATGATTGGATAATTGATATTTAGCCTTGTTCTTGCTTGAATTGTAGAATTAATTTTTGCAAACATTGATTCAAGCCAAATTGACTTAGTCTCTACTTGAGAAAGTGAGACTAAGTCTTGGAAAACATGGCTAACTAGGAATTTGGGTGAACTCAAGAAATTTATAGCCCCAATTAAAGGGTCGAACCTAGAGATATTAATACCCGACTAGAGCATTTATCACTTGCTTTGTGAAATACCCATTTGGACTTGAAAGCAAAATCACTCAAACTATCGAGAGGGTACAGAGTGAGTTATTGCGTGTGATTGCTATATTGTATCCTGATCAACCAAACATTCCATAAAGCTCTAAATCCGTTAGGTAACCAACTAGGCGGAAGTCGCAACCGTAGATCTTTCATAACTTGAACAACAACCAAAACCAAAAATATTGTCTCTTAGCTTTACTATTGCAATCAATAGAGTAAATATTAGAAGTAGAAACAACAATTGTGAATGTGGAAGTGTAATTTAGGGCACATCATACATTCACACTATGTGTATAGCTAATTAAAACTCTAACTCGCTGTGGATTCGATCCCGACTTGCGTTGGGTTTTTATTATTGCTTCGACCGCCTCACAACCTATATTTGTGGTGTGAGTTTGGGAGAGATCAAGTACATTCTGATGTTTTTGCCCGGGTCATACAACAACATGGCACAACAAGGTAATCACACCATGATTTTGGCACTGATTTCCCCACCACTTGCTCAGCCAGCTAGAGGTATGGGTCAGGCAGCTCGGGGTGGTGGTTAGGCCATCAGAGTGGAGGCCAATCAGGGAGAGGTTGTACGAGAGATGGAGTTCAGATTGAGGGGCTTAACTGGTTTCTATGCATTCCCAGCTAGACTTGAAGCAAACTCGTCTGATGTGGTCATCACAGGTATTATTCCGGCTTTCCATAGAGGTCCCTCAGTTTTATTTGATCCGGGTTCCACTTATTCGTATGTGTCATCCTATTTTGCTCCTTATATAGATATGTCTCGTGATTCTTTGAGTTCCATTGTTTATGTTTCTACACCTATTGGGATTCTATTATGGTAGATCGTGTCTGTCGCTCGTGTGTCATCTCTATCGGGGGCTATGAAACTGGGTAGGCTTTTTTTTACTTAGTATGGTGGCCTTTGACGTGATTTGGGGCATGTATTAGTTGTCACCATATCATACTATTCTGGATTGTCATGCTAAGAGCGTGATGTTGGCTATGCTTGGATTGCTATGGTTGAAGTGGAGTGGTTCATTGGGTCATGTTCCTAGTAGGGGGTGTCTTTTTTGAAGGCACAAACGATGGTCAAGAATGGGTGCTTGACATGGTTAGCCTTTGTGAGGGATGTTAGTGCTGATACTCGTACCGTTGAGTCATTCGGTAGTGAGAGACTTTCCATATATGCTCCCAGCAGACCTTTCGGGCATGCCGCTCGATAGGGATATTGATATTTGTATTGACTTGGTGCACATTTCTTTTTCACTATATCGCATAACACAAGTGGAGTTGAAGGAGTTAAAGAAATAACTTCAATAGTTTCTTGATAAGGGTTTCATCATACCAAGTGTTTCGCCTTGGGGTGCTCCAGTTCTATTTGTGAAGAAGAAAGAAGGCCCTATGAGGATGTGTATTGACTATAGGTAGCTGAACAAGGTTACTATCAACAACAAGTACCCACTACCATGTATTGATGATTTGTTCAACAAAATTCACGGTGCTAAGGTATTCTCGAAGATTAACTTCAGATCAGAATATCATTAGTTGAAGATACAGGATTCAAACATTAGGAAGACGTCTTTCAGGACCCGCTGTTGTCACTATGAGTTTTTGGTGATTTCCTTTGGGCTGACCAATGCCCCGACAACTTTTATGCAGTTGATGAACAACGTGTTCCAGTCATACCTTGATTCCTTCATCAACGTGTTCATTCACGACATATATTTATACTCTTGCAACCGGGAGGACCATGAGCAACACTTGAGGATTGTGCTCCAGACTTTGAGGGAGAAGAAACTATATGCTAAATTCTCCAAGTGCGAGTTTTGGCTTGATTTGGTGGCATTCTTAGGCCACATAATGTCCAGTGAGGGCACTAAAGTGGATCCGAACAAGATTGAGGCAGTTCAGAACTAGCCTAGACATAGTTTAGCTACAGAAATTTGGAGCTTCTTGGGTTTGGCAGGTTATTTTCGCTATTTCATGGAGGGGTTTTCATCCGTCGCAGCTCCTTTGACTACATTGACCTAGAAGTGTGCTCCTTTCAGATGGTCCAACGAGTTTGAGGTGAGCTTTTAGAAGCTCAAGACTATATTGACTACAACCCTAGTGTTGGTGTTGCCTATGAATTTGGGATCTTATACCGTGTATTATAATGCATCACGTATTGAGCTTGGCGAAATATTGATACAATACAATAGGGTGATTGAGTATGCATCTCGTCAATTAAAGGTTCATGAGAAGAATTACCCTGTACATGATTTAGAGTAGGCAACCATTTTTCACACACTGAAGATTTAGAGGCCCTATTTTGCGGCGTTCCATGTGGGGTCTACACCAACCATTGCAATCTCCAGCATCTTTTCAAGTAGAAGGACATTAATTTATGGAAGTGGAGATGGTTAGAGTTGCTGAAGGATTATAGTATCACCATATTGTCCAATCCGGGGAAGGCCAATGTGGTGGCCGATGCATTGAGTAGGAAAATTGAGAGCATGGGCAGTTTGGCAAATTTACTGGCAGCGGGGATGCCACTAGCCATGGATTTTTAGGCTTTGGCCAATTGGTTCTTGTGGTTGGATGTTTCAGAGACTAGCCGGGTACTTGCTTGTGTTGCGGCACAGTCACCCTTGTTGGGCGTACCAACGCTCGCTAGTCTGATGATCCTCAGTTGTTGGTGTTGAAGGACATAGTGCTGTGGGGTGGTGTTAAGGAGGTTGTGATTGGAAATGATGGTGTTATGTAGCTTCAAGGCCGGATTTGTATTTCAAATGTTGGTGAGTTGAGAGATTTTATCCATGAGGAGGCTCACAGTTCGTGCTATTACATTCACCCAGGTGTCATGAAGAAGTATGTGACTTGAAAAAACACTATTGGTGGCGAATAATGAAGAAAGGTGTTGTAACTTATGTCACTCGATTTTTGAACTTTCAACAGGTGAAGTACGAGCATCAGAAATCGGATGGATTGACTTAGAGATTGGAGATACTAGAGTAGAAGCGGGAGCACATCACTATGGATTTTGTGGTAGGCTTTCCACGGACCTTGAGGAAATGTGACGTAGTTTGGGTTATTGTGAACCGGTTGACTAATTCTGCACACTTCATTCAGGTGACGACGTCCTATTCTTTAGAGTGGTTGGCTCAAATTTACATCCAGGAGATTATTCGCCTGCACGACATGCCCAATTCTATCATTTTTGACCGAGACACGCAGTTTACATTGATTTTATAGAGAGCCGTGCAATGTGAGTTGGGCACGCGAGTCGAGGTGAGTACCTCATTTCATCCTCAGATTGAGGGACAATCAGAGCGCAGTATTCTGATATTGGATGATATGTTGCGGACATGCTCCATAGATTTGGTGGTCAGTGGGACAAGTTCTTACCTCTAGTGTATTTTTCCTACAACAATAGCTGTCTGTCAAGCATATAGATGGCTCCATACGAGGCCTTATATGGTAAGCGATGTCATTCGCTGATTGGTTGGTTTGAGCCCGGAGTTGCTAAATTATTGGGCACTAATTTGGTCTGTGATGTTGTGAAGAAGGTTAAGCTGATTTAGGAGTGACTTCGTATAGCTCAGTCCAGGCAAAAGTGTTATGCGGAGTGGAAGGTTTGAGATGCGACTTACATGGTGGGTGAGAAATTTCTTTTCCGAGTGTCGCCTATAAAGGCATGATGCTGTTTGGAAGAAGGGAAAGTTGAGCCCGAGGTATATTGGCTCGTTCAAGATCATGGAGAGACTTGGGGAGGTTGCCTATAGGCTTGCATTGCCTCCTAACCTAGAAGGGGTGCGTAAAGTATCTCTCATTTCTATTCTTCAAAAGTACCATGAGGAAATGTCACTTGTTTTGTATTTCAGCATGGTGCAGCTTGACAAGAACTTGGCCTACGAGAAACAGCCGGTGGCTATTCTAGACCAGGTAGGTTCATAAGTTAAGATACAAGAGTTTTCCTTCTATGAAAGTGTAATAGAGAGGTAACCTGATCGAGGAGGCTACGTGGGAGTCCGAATTCGATATAAGGAGTAGATACCCCCACCTTTTTACCAGTCGAGGTACTTTTCAATGTCCGTTTGAGGACAAACGTTTCTTTTAGATGTGGAGAATGAGAAAACTCGATAGCTCGTTTTGAGTACTAGACTTAATTTCCTTATTTAGAGATATCTCATAGATTCATTTGATGTTTATTTATTTTCGTGCGTGGTTCGTGTCGCTTTTCGGATAGCTTTTATGTGAATTTTGGAAGAACATGTGATTTTTGGCTTAAACTAAGGCTAGAGTTGACCATGGTCAACATTTTTGATAAACAACCTCATATCGGTGTTTTGAAAATTCTTGTAGGTTCATATGATGTTTTTGGACTTGTACGGATGTGTGGTTAGGTTACGGGGTGACCCGAGCACGTTTCGGCACATTATGTGAAAGATTGTCAAAAGTTGAGTTTTAAGTTGAAATTTAGAGCTTTGGTGATCAATTCTTGTTCTTTGATGTTATTTTGATGATTTGAGGTAGAGAGAAAGTTAGTATGATGTTATTATACTTTTGTGCATGTTCAATTTGGATTATGAGGGGATCAGGTGAGTTTTAGATGAGTTTGGTTGGTCTGGAACAACTGATGCACAACTGATACTATTGTCAACCCGCAGATCTCGCATTTGCGAGGTGTTTCTCGCAAATGCGAGCCTCGCTTTGGGAGAATAAAACTTTGCATTTGCGAAGAAAAATTGTCGCTTTTGCGAACTTTGGTGACTTTTGATAGCTTTGTAAATGTGAAGCTTCCATCACGTTTCCAATGGTTGGGGGCATCACAAATGTGAGGTATTTGTCGCATTTGCGACTTCTGAGGGCCTATTACACTGATCGCTTTTGCGGACATCGAAATTGTGAACAAGAGTTCGCAATTGCAACGTCTATAGCTGGGTAAAAGAGGTGAAAAATCAGGGCTTAGCTCATTTTACACCATTTCTCAATCCCAAGTACTCTAGAAGCGATTTTTGAAGAACTTTTTCTTCCCAAGTTCATTGGTAAGCAACACTAACTAGTTTTCAATCAATTTTAATACTTTTCCATGAATTTTAACGTCAAATCCATGAATTTCATGGTAGAAATTAGCGGTTTTGGGTAGAATTTAGGTATTTTGTGAAATTGAGATTTAGACCTCAAATTGAGGTCGGGATTCGAAACAAATCACATAATATTTCTCGAGGATGAATAAGTAATCGAGTATTGGTTCTAAAATCGGATTTCAACCAAATGAGCCCAGGGTTAACTTTTGTTGACTTTTTAAATATAACAAAGTTTGAACCTTTTTCATTGGTGGGTAGTTTCTATAGCTTGTTTTGAATTGTTTGATCGATAATTGTTAGACTCGGTTGGTTTGGAGGCTTATTCAAAAGGAAAAGCCGTGATTGATTGTAATTTTATGGTGGAAAGAGGTAAGTATCGTGGTTAACTGTGAATTAAGGGAGTTAGGACTTGTTTGGTCTATTTGCTATATGAATTATGTGTGAGGACGTCGTATATGCAAGGTGACGAGTATATATACATTGTCATGGGTTAAAGCATGCAGGTGAAATTTGTTTTATTTGTATCGTGTTTTTCCATTTACTATGCCTTCCATGTCCTAGTTAGATTGTTTATTCTTGAATTGCTCGTTTTGGTGTTTATTGCTCTTGTTGAGGTTGTTGTATTATTGGAAGTTGAAATTGCTTGTTCTACCACAATGGTTGAAGTTGCAATTTCTTCCCACCTTGCTTGATACTTGAGGTGGTTATTGTTGCTTGGTGAGGAATATTGAAAACCACAAAAGGTATTTCCATGCTATAATTTCATATTGATATCATTGCTTGAGTGAATGTGAGGATAAAGCACGAAGGGTGATGTCGTGCCATTACATTTATTTTATCATTGGAGGAAGAGATTAAAAGCACGACGGGTATGCCGTGCACTTGCTTGCCATTATCATATCATGTGAGGATGAGAGTAAAACACGAAGGGTGATGTCGTGCACATACTTTATTGATATTATATGGTGAGGATGACAGTAAAAGCACGAAGGGTGGTGCCATGAAATATGATGATTTCATTTCTTTAACTTGATAATTGGATGGTGAATTTAACTTGGCGATTTCATTACTTCTTCCGGAAAGAGACTTACTTTGTGATTCTGTACTTATTGATCTGGTTGTTGCACCTTTCATATGCCTCACCCCATTATTACTTTTAAACTCTTTACTTGTTATATATATATATATACACACATGTCTCTCTGTGTGTGTGTTTTATTAGGTGTCTTGTATAAATCTCGTCATTACCTCTTAGGGGTGAGGTTCGGCACTTACTGAGTATATTGAATCGATTGTACTCATACTACACTTTTGCACTTCTTGTATATACTGCACATGTTTTATTAGGTGTCTTGTCTTAGCCTCGTCACTACCTCGTCTGGGTTAGGCTCGACAGTTAGTGAGTATATTGAGTCGGTTGTACTCATACCACGCTTCTGCACTTCTTGTGCAGATTTTGACGTTGGTACCAGCGGAGTCTCAAGAGGTACTTAGCAGCTACCAATCGGTGATTCGAGGTAGAGCTGCATTCCATTCGCGGACCCTGGAGTCACTTTCCTTTATCATGTACTGTTTCTAATTTATTATGGACAGTGTCGTATTTCCTTCATAACCTTGTATTTAGATGGATATAATCACTCATGCACTTGTGAAACCAAATTCTTGGGTGGTTTATGTTATGTCTTTGATAAGTTATTATATATTTATTGTTTCCCTTTTCATCTTCTGATATGTTGGCTTGCCTGGCATTGGATGTTGCGCCAGCGTGGCCCTGCGATTAGGATTTCGGATCGTGACAATATATAGTATAAAAAGAATATTGAGAATACTATTTAACATACTCAAATAAAGTATAACATCATTCAATAATAATCGTGGTATTTTTTGTAATATACCAAAAAGATTTGGTATACTTTAATATACTCTAACAAAGTACACCATGGTTCAACACTAATCATGGTATACCAATATATAATATACCAAGAATATAAGATATACCGTTTAACATACTGAAATAAAGTATACTAGGATTCAAGAATAACAATGGTATACTTTGTACTATACGAAGAATTTCATGCATGTCTTTCCGATTTAAAAAGCTGAAGGAACAGTCCTATATATCTCTTCCTTTCAAGGTCCTATATATCTATTACTTTCAAGTGAGGCAAGAGAAAAACTCACCCAAAAAAGCAACAAAAAAAAATTCTATAATACACCATTAGTAAATTGCGTTTATGGTATGCTATTAGTGTTATATATATATATATATATATATATATATATATATATTACCCAAAAAGTCGGATAACAATTAAATTTATAAGAGATTTTAAGGATACATGATTTCACTTGGCACTAATTGAGCAATATGAGAATTAATGTTAGAAATTGACTGTTAAATAAAGCAATACAATATGAAGTGCAGTTTGGCCCTCGAGCTAGATCGCCCTCGAACCAAATAAATGTCTAATTGAAAAGGATAAACTGAATAGCAAAATAAGAGAGCTTAAGAGAGAAAATGTGTTATATTGCTTTTATATGCGTGAATATGATGATTACATTAGAACCCCCTTTATATAGTAGGAGAATTCTACTTATGGTACAATTCCAAATACAACAGGAAATCCCTTGATTGGCTCAATAACCGGTCTTGATTTGATACGTGCCAAGATTTCCGCCACGTTCCTTGCTCGATCATGGATATCTCAGCTTTCCGTTATTTGACTCAGCAGGCTTTCTTCGGGCTTGCTCGATGTCTATCCCCAATGGTCTCATCCTCGGTTAGTCTCGATCTCAACTGGTCCTCTAATTACGATCTCTATAATATATCTTCATCTCGCAATATGTCATAACATGAGACTGATCCTCGACATATTATCTTGGTCTCGATTAATCATACAAAATTGGGCGAGACCGATTTTGACCGTATACAGATAGTCCCATCGTTTCTCATTATCGTTTCTCAGAAATAAGATAATGAGAAATGACATGAATTATCTAGATTTATTATTTGATCGATGACATAATTGGCTGAGTCGATCATGATGTAAGCAATGAAACATCCCGTCCGTTTGTCAGGCGTTGGCTTTAAACCGTCGCCTCCAACCTATAAAACTCCAATTCTTTCTTCATTCAAACCTTTACAACCATTATCTTCTCTGTTTGTTTCTCTCAAAGAACTCTTGTTTCTTACTTCTCATACCCCAATTTTTCTAACTCTTGTTTGTTTCTCTCAAAGAACTCTTGTTTCTTACTTCTCATACCCCAATTTTTCTAAATTTAAATCGATTTCTTCACTATCTACCTTTTACAAATGGAAAAGACGTCAAAAACTGTTCCCCCAAAAAGAAGCTCCGTCTTCATCGCACTCCGCCGGTGATGTAGCTTCGGCGGAGTCCCCCCTGGAGGAATATGTTTCGACAGGGTGCCCGGCGGTTGCCGACTTCAAAATGGAGAAGACCCCTTCGGTACCGGGCCGGTGTGAACCGATGTCAAGGTACATCTGCACCATCACCGAGGGCCTCCCTGATAAGATTAAAGAGGAGTGTAGCTAGGTAAACAAGGACATGGTCATTCCCTCCCCTGAGGAATCGATCACAACATATGTAGATGGGTACTTAATGTTTACACTTACCCCTTTATATTCAGTCCCTTAGATCATGTGATACTGGCCTTCTGCAAGAGGTAAAATGCTACCATGCCAGATTCACCCATTGTTCTAGTGGATCATCATTCTCCTCCGTTTTTTCTCTAGTAAAAATGAGGGTAACTCTTTTACACTTAATCATCTGATGCGTTTATATATTCCCCAGATCTATCGGGGATTCATCAAGCTCTCTAGTCGGGCCAGCAAGGCCCCATTCTTCAGTATCGATGAGACCCACGACCGAGGCTGGATGGGTGGATTTGTCCGAATAAGGACATCAGACTTGATCCCTGCCGAAGATATGCCATTCCCGGAGAAGTGGAATTTTAATCGTAAGTATATTTTCCTTAAGTATTTGTTTTTCTATTCCTAGTTTCCTTAATCGTTGCTTACTTATGCTTTGTTTTTGCAGTTGTGGCCCAAATGCTGGACCTGGTTCCACGGTTAAAAATATGGGCCGAGAATCTAGTATCTCAGAGGCCCTACTCTGAACGGGCTTGGATGGAGCTTTCAAAGGTCGATGGGAGGCTCGTTACCATGGTAAGCCTTTGCTTCTAAATTTTTGACCCTTTTAGTCTTTCTTAAACTGGCTTTCTTTCCTTTTCTTCTCAGGTCTCGGGAAGGTCGTCCCGATGAGGCCTCCTTGTGATGACGAATACGTCCTCCCTCAACCACCGTCTCCAAAGCCAGTTAAAGAGAAAACAAGAAAAGGGCCTCGAGCCTGTTGGGCTCAGAAAAGAAGAGGTCGGCGAGGAAAACTTGTAAGCCTAAGGAAAATGTTACTGCCTTGTCCATGGAATCGGTCTGTCGGTTATTAGACGAGTCCGAGGACTAGGAGCAAGAAGAAGAAGATGCCGGGCTGATGACTCGCCTACAGGTTCCAGTGTAGAAGTCCTCTGAACCGAAGGTAATCAATAAAGGGACTTCGGCTGAGGTCTCCGACAAAAAGTCACTCTGTCTTCGACAAAGACGGGAAGAAATAGAGCCCCAAAGAAAGATCCCCTAAGAATCGGAAGACACGCCTGAGTTCGAACCTGTGGTGGTCAATATTTCGGACTCCCCCATGTTTTGATGCTATGATCCAAGAGGCAAATATGTTAGAGGGGCAACAAGTAGACCTCTAGAGCTTCTTTGGCGGGCTCGAGGGAGCTTCTTCCGAAGAGATCCCCGGTTTTGGCGATCTATCAGTCCCGAGGAAGATACCATCACCGGGGGAAACTAGGTCTCCACTAAGTACAAAGCTAGTAGATCAATTTTCAGCTCCAAGTGCCAATCCCAATCACAAATGGACTGTACTTTGCATTCTATTCTTGTAGATTGTTTTTAACACTTCTTACTTTCCTTGTGTAGGCTTCAGTGTTGTACTGTGAAGACTTTATCATAGTACGAGAGGAGCATAGTTCGGAGCCTTAGTGAGAAGAACGATACTTAACGGCTCCTCAGTGAAAGACTCCAGGCCGACCTTGTCGCAGCTCGGGAGGAGCATACCGACATGGCCGAACATGTATTCTCAATGATCCACGATAGTGATTCTGAGTTAGAGATGAAAACTAACAACCCAATTCTGCATATCTGACAGAGGCTCGAGCAAATTGACCAGCTCAGCAAGTAAGTGGATGACGTTCGGGCCGAGGTCGATGTCTTTAAAGGGAGCACGGACATTTTGGCCACTATGATGGATGTCGTTCAGGCCTATTTGGAGTTGGATGAGAAACAACTTTGAGTTGAAAAAGAGAAGAACTCGGTGAAAAATGAGAAGATCAAGGAACTCCAGTCTCAGCTGTATTCGGCCAACAACAAACTCGTGGAGGCCAAATCCGAGGTGGTCAAAGCCGCCATCCAGGTCGATGAAAAGGTGACCCAGTTCAAAGATGATGTCGAGGACATAGAGACCAACGCTAGGAGCATGATTAACCAAACGAAGTGTCATGATCAGAGGGAGGATTTAGAATATGCTCAAGCCCAAGATTTCAATATCGCGGCAAGGTTGATAACGCACAAGCAGAAGAACACCTGGCTCGGAGGTTGGCCTTTCCCGAGGATAACTCCGATGAGCAAGAAGAAGAAGATCTTGAGGACAAGAACGCCGTTTCCGATGAAGATCAAGCTCCCTAGGCCTTTGTACTTTCTTCTTTTTTCTTCTGCATTCACCTTTCCTTTGGGCCACTTTCGGGCCGTTTATAAAGGATTTTGGTCGGGCTATGCTTCCCTTGTAAATAATTTTTTGGCATATATAAAACTTTTCTTCCTTTCCTCCTTGTGAAATTTTTCTTCCTTTCTGTCTTATAAAATCTTGCTTCCTTTCTCCCTTATAAAATTTTGCTTCCTTTCTGCCTTATGAAATTGTATTCAAGGGCCCGAGGTTTGGGCAATTCGATTGAAACCGAACTAGTATAGCTTTTAAGATCAAGTGAGTGCTTGCTCGAACTCAAAGTAATTTAACCCTTAGGTTTTTATTTGAGCGAGGACGGTCTCTCGAACTCAAAGAAAAAAATAGCCCTTAGGCTTTTGTATTAGGCCGATACGACCTTTGTAAAAAGAATAATTATGGCTTTCTCCCCTTTTCGGCTTGAAAAAGTTTTTTATCCTTTGTATTTGTAAAATTTGTAATTCCTTAGCATGAAATAAGGAATTATCGAGAGTTCGAACAATTTTATACTTATTAGAGTTTTTGAGGCTTGACATTATCGAAGCCTTTTATGATTATTCCGGTGGTAGCCCTTTTAATCGGTTTATGAAAATATTCGAAGGCCTGTTTTGTTACGGAATTCAAACGTCTCTGAACCGTGTTAATTCAGTCGTAGCCTCTTTAATTCGGGATTTGTCTCTTGGGATTATTTTCTCGTTTTACTTCAAGCTTGCCCGAAGTTTCTGTCACCGAGTAGGGTGTCCGTGGCCTATAAAAATCGAGGGTTGTCTATAAGATCATATGATCTCGAAGTTTTAATAATTCGATCTCCAGGAGTGGGAGTCCCCGAGTGTGGAGGTAGTTATCCCAACTCCAGTTATGATCGACCCTTAAGCCTATTTACATAATAGGTCGAGAGTATGAAATTGCAAAGTATAAAACTTTTCTAAGGCATGGGATACCGGCAAGGAAAAATACTTCTCTTTATAAATAATCATACATGCGTACATGTTTGGTGTCAGGGCTCGAGAAACCTATACGGGCACGGTTCATTTGACTATTTGGCGCTTACAAAATTTTTCTATCGGGACCCTGCTTCCATGAAGTAATTTCCTCATAACAAAGTTGACATTCGAGGTCAAATGCCCCCTAGTATTTGAGGTCGATTGTAAAGAGGCCTCGAATACTGTTGCATTGTTCTAAGTTAGCACGACCAATGGTTGATTGATTGAAAACCTCGCCGGAAAACCTATTAAGGACAAAACCGGTCTAAGGAAAAAAGAGTGCAATGCGTGCTTTCTGACCATCGTTGTTTCTGATCGAACACCTGCAAGAGTTAGTTTAAAATATAAATGAAAATGGAAGGGCCATACCTTAGTAGTAATATCATTTTAGGAGCGATACGTTCCAATTGCTGGTAATTGTCCGTTGTTCATCATGTCGAGCTTGTAAGATCCTTTTCCGATAAATTAGAGGACCTGATAGGGTCCTTCCTAGTTCGAACCCAGTTTACCTTCATTTGGATTTCGGGTGTTAATGGTGACTTTTATTAGCACCAAATCCCCGATGTTAAAATGTCAAAGATTGGCTCTTCGATTGTAGTACCTTTCGATCTGCTGTTTTTGTGCGGCCAATCGAACGAAGGCGGCTTCGCGCCTTTCGTCCTACAATTCTAGGCTCGTACTCATGGCCTCATGATTCGATTCCTCCATTGAATATTGGAACCTAAGGCTGGGCTCTCCGACCTCAATCGTGATAAGAGCTTCGGCGCCATAGACTAACAAGAACGACATCTCCCTTGTACTAGACTTCGACGTTGTGTGGTATGCCCAAAGAACCTCGGGTAATATATCTCTCCACTTTCCATTGGCGCCGGTCAATATCTTCTTAAGATTCTGAATAATGGTTTTGTTAGTCGATTCGGCTTGTCTGTTCCCGCTGGGATGATAAGGTGTCGATAGAATCACTTTGCTGCTGATGAATTGTTTACCATTATCACATACAATCTCGTCAGGCATATCGAATCGACATATAATGTGGTCCCAAATAAAGTCTATGACCTCTTTTTCTCTGACTTTCTCGAAAGCCTGTGCTTCAATCCACATAGAAAAATAATCAGTCATAAATAAAATAACTGATCTTTACCTGGGGCCGATGGGAGAGGGCTGACGATGTCCATTCTCATTTTATGAATGACCTTGGGGATAAGACCGAATGAAGCTTCCCCTCGGGCTGATGAATCATCAGCGCGTGCCTTTGGCATTTGTCGCATTTTCGAATGAATTATATTGAATCTTTCTCCATGTTGATCCAATAATACCCTGCTCTTATTAATTTGTGGACCAACGACTCGACACCAGAATGATTTCCACAAGTGCCCTCTTGAATTTCCCATAGGTCGTATTCGGTATCTCCCGATCCTAAACATATTTCCAATGGTCCATCGAACATTCTTCTAAACAGCGTTCCATCCACGGAAAAGTGAACCGTGCTGCCTTTGTACGTAGAGCTCTTGATTCCTTCGAATCTAATGGAAGTTTCACGTTCTTTAAGTACTCTATGTACTTGTTTCTCCAGTACTAGGTCAGACTTGTGGAATTTATTTCGGCGTGGCCTTCTTCGATCATCGATCTCATTAGTTGTACGACGGTCCCAAAGTTGAGTTTGTCGTCTTCGATCGATGAACCTAATTTTACAAGAGCGTCAGCCTTGTTTTTCTGTTCTCGAGGTACATGTTGTAGGGTCCATTATTTAAATCGATGTAAAGTTACGTGTAGTTTATCCAAGTACCTCTACATTCGGTCTTCTCGAACTTCGAAAGTCCTATTGACTTGGTTTACCACGAGGACAAAATCACATTTGGCCTTGATGACCTCTGCTCCCAAGCTTTTATCCAACTCGAAACCTGCAATCATGGCCTCATACTCGCCCTCATTGTTCGTTAGTTTCGAAGTCCTAATAGGTTGTCTAATAATATTACCTGTGGGTGGTTTTAGACACATACCTTGCCCGTCCCCCTTCGCGTTCGAAGCACCGTTCGTGAAGAAGGTACACACCCCTGAAGATGTACCTGATTTTATTAACAACTCTCTTTCAACCTCGGGTACGAGGGCTGGCGTGAAGTCGGCCACGAAGACTGCCAATATTTGAGACTTGCTGGCGGTTGGGGGTCGATACTCGGTATCATACCCACTGATCTCAACGGCCCATTTAGACAATCGACCCGAAAGCTCGATTTTGTAAAAAATATAATGAAGGGATATGTCATTGCAACACATACTGTATGACATTGGAAATACTGTTTTAATTTCCTAGAGGCGCTTATTAAAGCAAGCGCTAGTTTTTCTAAGTGTGGATATCTGATTTCGGCCTCACCCAAGGTCCGACTAACATAATAAATAGGGAATTGCGTACTTGTTCTTCTCGGACTAGGATTGAACTTACCGCTATTTTTTAAACTGCCAAGTACAGGTAGAGTTACTCGTCCGTTTTCGAGGTGTGAAGCAGTGGTGGGCTCGATAAATATCGTTTTACTTCCTCCAAGGCCTATTGGCATTAAGAATTCCATGGAAAGATAATCTTCTTCTTAAGCAACGAGAATAATCGGTGACTCCTATCTGAGGACCTCGAAATGAATCTCCTTAGGTCGGCTATGCACCCCGTTAGCCTTTGTACGACTTTGGAATGATCTACAACCGTGATATCCTCGATAACTTTGATTTTATCGAGGTTGATATTGATCCCCCTATTAGATACCATGAAGCCAAGGAACTTTCCCGAGCCGACCCCGAACACACACTTTTCTGGGTTGATCTTGATATTGTACTTCCTCAGTATGTCGAAGGTCTCCCGAAAATTTTTCAAATGGTTCTGTGCTCGTAGGGACTTAACTAACATGTCATCAATATAAACTTCCATTGAATTTACTATTTGTTCTCCGAACATTCGGTTCACTAGGTGTTGATAAGGTGCACCAGCAATTTTTAGTCCGAATAGCATTACAATATAACACTAGGTGCCATATTTAGTGATAAATAAAGTCTTTTCCTGATCTTTCGAGTTCATTTTTATTTGGTTGTACTTGGAGTAGGATCAAGAAAACTGAGAATCCCATGTCCGGTCGTGGCATCGATCATACGATCGATGTTCGACAAAGGAAATAATCCTTAAGGCATGCTTTGTTGAAGTCTTTATAATCTATGCACATTCTAAGTTTATTTCCCTTCTTAGGGACCACCTCTATGTTTGCTAACCATTCAAGATATTATACTTCCTGAATGGACCCTATTTTGAAAAGTTTGGTTACCTCGTCTTTGATGAATGCATGCTTAACCTCGGATTGGGGACTTCTTTTTTGCTTTACTGGATGTATGGTGGGATCCCTGTCATATGGAGATGCGACTAAGCAAAGCAATCCATTTTATCTAAAAGGACTTGAATAAGTTTCTTCCTAAGCTGGGGAGTTAACCCAGTGCCCAGGTATACCTTTCGTTCGGGAAGATACTCGATCAATATGACTTCTTCTAGGTCCTGACCGTTGATTTAGTGGCGTTAGAGTCATCGGGAATTATGAAAGATTGGGGGATCCAATATTCATCATCCTCATCTGTCCCCTACTCCTCCAATTGGGTCGAGGCTGGTATCTGTGGTTGCTATTTGGCCTTTTGTTTTCCCTTCAAATCTGACCCCTTTGCTGATGAGAGTGCCAATACCGGTATCACTTCGTCGAATGCAAATATCTCCTTGGAAGCAGGTTGCTCTCTGTACACAGTTTTGACTCCCTCTGGTGTCGAGATTTTCAGAACTTGGTGAAGGGTCGAGGGTACTGCCCTCATGTTATGGATCCAAGGCCTTCCAATCAGGGCGTTGTGCCTCATGTCACCCTCGATCACATGGAACTTTGTTTCTTGGATGGTGCCATCCATATTCACTGAAAAGTTAATTTCACCTTTGAAGCCGTTAAGAACACATGCTGCGGGCACAATTTGATCCTGTAGGTCGAGCTGCTCTACGACCCTCGATCGAATGATGTTGGCCTAGCTACCTGGATCAATCAAAACACATTTAACTTGATTTTTATTCATAATAACAGATATTACCAGTGTGTCGTTGTGGGATGAGATCCCCTCTGCATCCTCATCATTGAAAGACAAGGTCCCTTTCAGTACATAATCCCGAGTTCACTTTTCCCTCGTGATCGACACCTTGGTGCGCCTGAATACGGACCCATGTGGAATATCGACCCCACCAAAAATCATGTGAATTACATGTTGTGGTTCCTCTAGATCACTCTTTCTATTTGCATCCCTGTCTCTCAAGTGGTTCTTAGCTCGGTCGCTCAAGATTTCTCGAAGATGACCCTCATTAAACAAATAGGCTACCTCCTCTCTCATCTATCTGCAATCTTCTGTTCTATGGCCATGGGTGCCATGATACTTGCATATTTGATTAGGATTTCTTTGGGCTGGATCAGTTTGTAGAGGTCGAGGCCATGTGGTCTCTTTGATGTGTTCGATGGCCGATGCAATAGTTGATGCATCAACATTGAAGTTGTACTTTGATAGCCGATGTGCTTCTTTGAGTCCGACGTTCCTATCGAAACCACTCTTACTCATGAGCCCTTGGGAGCTCTATCCTTTATCATTTCTTCTATTACTTCGAGTGGGGTTGCTTCCAGGACCGTTGTTTCTCCGATCTCTACCATATGGTTGATATCGATCTTTGTTCGATTGCGGTTCTCGGTCGATGTCCCTTTGAACTCTGCCAACATGCCTATTTAGATAAACAGTTCCTGAAGGAGCCCCCAACTGATCATCCTCGCCCTTGATTTTTGATTGGTACCGATTATGCACATCGGCCCAGGTTACAGCTGGATACTCGATCAAATTCTATTTTAACTGTTGCGAGGCTACCGAACTTTGTATGCTAAACCCTTGAGTGAAAGGATGAACATCCCAATCATCTGCATCCGGTGGTAGATCCATACGCTCCATTTGGAACCGAGATACAAACTCTCTGAGCATCTCGTTGTCTTTCTGCTTCATTTTGAAGAGGTCTGACTTCCTAGTCTCGATCTTTATGGCTCCGGCGTGTGCTTTGACGAAGGAATCTACGAGCATGGCAAAGGAATCAATGGAGTTGGGTGAAAAATCATGGTACCATATCATCGCCCCCTTCGATAAAGTTTCTCTGAAGTTCTTCAGTAGAACGAACGCAATATCACCATCCTTTAAATCATTCCCCTTTATTGTGCATGTGTAAGAAGTGACATGCTCATTGGGTCGGTAGTTCCATTATATTTGGGAATTTCTGGCATGCGAAATTTCTTTGGGACGGGTTTAAGAGCCGCGCTCGGGAGGAAAGGCTTTTGTACAAACTTCTTTGAATCCAAACCCTTCATAATCGGTGGTGCCCCCGGAATTGATCAACTCGGGAGTTATACGTTTAAACTTTTTTGTCATTTGCTTCAATCTTCTTCTCCCTTGATTCAATTCACCTTGTAAGATCCTCGAGAATTTTCATAATAGCGGGGTCAGTCCCCGATTCATTCACGTCTGACCTCTCCGGTACTGGTTCGACCCTGTGAACAACTTCCAGTGAGGGATTGGGTTCGGCCCTACTCGGTGCGTGGTTATGATTTTAGAGTTGGTCTAAGGCAGCTTGTTGGGCCTGCAACATTTCAAATATTAATCGAAGGCTGACTCCGACGTCTTCGCTGACCTGTGTGTTTTGACCGATTGATTGAATGCCCATGCAGACGTTATATTCAGGGTCAACACCCATATTTGCATTCAGGGCAACTTGGGAACTGATGTCGATGGGGTCTGGAATCGGAACTCCCTCGAGGTCGGCCTGAGGGACTTTATTCCCTAGGGCGGCTATGTTGTCGTTTTCTCTGTGAAAACGAAGGCCATTATCTGCGTGTGTAGGTACTACTTGATAATTCGACATGCTGATCTTGAAATTAAAAACAATTACAAGAACAAACGTAAAGCGGTGTGTTGTAAGAATTAGTACCAAGAAAATCACTATTATCCTTAGCCCCACAATGGGCGCCAAACTGTTTACCTTAAAAATCGGATAACAATTAAATTAATAAGTGATTTTAAGGATACATGAATTCATTTGGCACTAATTGAGCAATATGAGAATTAATGTTAGAAATTGGCTGTAAAATAAAGAAAACCAATATGAAGTGTAGTTTGACCCTCGAGCTGGATCGCCCTCGAACCAAATAAATTTCTAACTGAAAAGGATAAATTGAACAACATAATAGGAGATCTTAAGAGAGTAATTTTATTATATTTCCTTGATATGCATGAATGTGATGCTTACAAATAATTAGATCCCCCATTTATATAGTAGGAGAATTCTACTTATGGTACAATTCTAAATAAAGAAGGAAATTCCATGATTGGCTCAATAACCGGTCTTGATTTGATACATGGCGAGATTTTCGCCACGATCCTTGCCCGATCACGGATATCTCTGCTTTCCATTACTCGACCCATCAGGCTTTCTTCGGTCTTGCTCGATGCTTATCCCGTTCGGTCTCGTCCTCGGCTGGTCTCGGTCTCAAATGGTACTCGAATTATGATCTCGGTAATATATCTTCATCTTGCGATATTTCATAACGCGAGACTTATCCTTGGCCTACCATCCTGGTCTCGATTAATCATGCAAAATCGGGCGATGCCAATTTCGACCGTATACAGATATATATATATATATATATATATATATATGTGCGTGCGTATGTATGTATGTATGTATCACTAATGTATCAATGAAATATTTTACGGTAACAAATAACATTAAATATAAGCAAAGCATAATGTGTACAATTTGCTGGTATTCCACAAATAACAATTTCTTTTTGTGTATATGTATATATATATACATATATATATATATATATATATGTATGTATGTATGTATGTATGTATCACTAATGTATCAAAGAATATTCACGGTAACAAATAACTTTAAATATATAGTAATGGCATAATGTGTACTTTTTGCTGGTATTCCTCAAATAACAAGTGATAATATTTATCTAATATTAAGCATGTTAATGCAATTTTTGTACGAGTTAATTATTTTGAATACAAAGTCACTAAATTTAGGAGTAACTTGAGGATACAAATTATTATTATTCCAAATTATATTCAAGAATTTCATATGTATCACGACAAGAACAATAACAAATCCGGTGTATTTTCACAAGTGGGGTTTGGAAAGGGTAATGTGTACGCATACCTTACCCCTATCTTATGAAGATAGAGAGGCTATTTCCGGTAGACCTTCGGCTCAAGGAATAGTGAAACTAAAGCAACAAATAATTTCAACAACAAGGTAATAGAGAAATGGAAGCGAATAACACAACATGTACTAATAACGAATCATGTATAAGAAAGTACAACAATAGAAACTAGTACTACTGACAATCCTAGGAGAGATTGGCGACTATCTGTCAACCTTAAACTCTAATACGTGTCCTCAATACTTTCCTTACGAGGGTCATGTCCTCGATAAGCTGAAGCAGTGACATATACTGCCTAATCACCTCACTCAGTAATTCTTAGGCCTACCATACCCTTCCTCAGACCCGCCATGGTCAACCACGCACACCTCCTAACCGTGGCAGCTAAGTCTCGCCTTTTCACATGCTCGAACCATCTTAGCCTTGATTCCCCCAACTTGTTCTCCACAGGGTCCACTTCCACCATGTCCCTAATAGCTTTGTTCCTAATCTTGTCTTTTCTGGTATGTCCACACATCCATCACAATATCCTCATTTCATCTACTTTTGTCTTCTGGACATGAGACTTCTTGACGGGCCAACACTCAGCACCATACAACATAGTCGGCCTAACCATCACTTTGTAGAACTTGCCTTTAACTCTTGGTGGAATATTTTTATCACACAAAATCCCAGATGCAAGACTCCATTTCATCCACCCTGCTCAAATACTATGTGTGACATCCTCATCAATCTCCCCATTGCCTCGTATAATAGACCTAAGGTATTTGAAACTATCTCTCTTAGGGGTGTCTTGTGTATCAATCTTCACTTACACTTCTGCTTCGTGCATTTCATCACTTAACTTACACTCCAAGTATTCTGTTTTCGACCCACTAAACTTGAAACCCTCAGACTCACGCGTCTGTCTCCAACTCCAACCTAGCGTTAACCCCTCATCGTGTCTCGTCAATCAGTACTATGTCATCTGCAAATAGCATACATGATTGCATTTCCCCTTATTTTTGTTGGGTTAGCACATTCATCGCCAGGGAAAACAAAAATGAGCTAAGGATAGATCCCTGATGCAACCCCATCTCCACTTGAAAATGATTTGAGTCTCCATCTAGTCCTCATCCGAGTCTTTGAACCATCATACATGTCCTTAATTTCCCTATTGTACGCTATCAGAACACGCTTCCAAACATCTCCATAGAACCTCCCTCAGGACTTTATTGTAGGCTTTCTCTATGTTAGTGAATGCCATATGCAAGTCCTTTTTCCTCTTGATCACGCTCAACTATGTCTAATAAAAGACTAAGCGGGCGTTGCAAATATAATCCGGGGTATTATGCCCAGAGTCGATCCCATAGGGAGTTAACGTATCAAGCAAGCTGTCAGAATACTAAACTTTCACTTGGTGTTGTTTAAACTACTACAACTGAATGAAAATATTAAAACTACAGATTAACTACAATAAGGTGTAAACAATTGTAATAAAGGTCTAAGGTTATGGTTTCCCCTGTCAGTGAACTTACTTCTCGGATACTTCATATAGCTTGATTAGTTGTCTCTATCAATCATGAACACTCTATCTACCATAAATCTCTCTCAAGTAATTATGATAATTTACTAGACGCACTCTCTCAAGTTACGCTAGCTAGATTGCATTACAGTTCACTTTAGATTGCACCCGAGGTATCGTTATCTCTAATCCAACCTCTAAACCCTCGGTTATGACTTTCGTCTATACTCTGGGAGTGGTGTTGTTCAAACAATTACCTAAATATGCACTCTCTCTCAAGTAGATACATAATAAATAGGAACAGCTAATTGAGGGCCCTTCAATCAACTACAACAAGAACGTAGTTGAACAAATAGAGATTAATCAACCAATCAAAAATATGTTAATATCACAATAAGTTTATCCCCCAACGGGTTCCACCAAAATCCTAGATTAAAGAAATTAGCTAAACATGTCCATAAGAATCAAACCCAAAATAACTTGCATAATTAAACTACAAAGTAATGAATAAAATATGTAAAAATCAATGTTTTTCTTCTCTTAGCCGTATTCCACAGGCGTCTCTTGTCTCTCATGGCATCTCCCTTTTCAAGTTGTGTTTTTGGTTCTATTTATATGTTTGGGACAAACCCTAAACGTGTAGGAGACTTCTACTAAAACCGGGAAACACTTAAAATCTTCAAAACTCGGATTGGACCAGACCAGGGACCTGGCTTTATGGCCCTACCGCCTGGATAAAGCTAGGCCACGCCTGGATAAAGCCAGGCCAGGCTTGGCGTTATGGCTCTAAGGCCTGGGTAACGCCAGGCTAGGCCTGTCCTTAAGGCTCAAACGCCTGGATAAAGCCAGGCCAGGCCTAGCCTTAAGGCTCAAACTCTCGGCTATAGCTCGGTGCACTCCTCTTCGCCTCTTGAGCGTTTTTTCGACGTTTATGCATCCATTTAGCTCGGCTTCCATTTCCAATTCACCTACACATGAAATAGACTCCATTATGCACATACAAAGTGTATTTTTATCATTAACGCACATAAAATGTAAGGCATATAACTTGTTAAACCATGAATTCTATCCACACATCAATACCCCACACTTAAACATTTGCTCGTCCTCGAGCAATCAAACTACACTCATGTACACAACTTATTAAGTAAATCCCGTAACACGTTATACCAAGAATTTTTAAAACAGTTGAAGCACAGAGGTGTGACATCCTCGCCTCAATATTCGACTCACATATACCATGCTTTATTCACAATTCACTCACTACTCTAACTTAGAGGTCAACAACATTACCTTTTCTTCATGAATCATGCGCCTTCACCAAATCAAAGAGCTAGTTCCACACACAATAAAATTTAAGAACACTTAGGAACTCA